>JAMKCH010088441.1:10543-33312 GCA_023653785.1 Ophioderma brevispina
CAGAAAAGAAGCCATTTTGTAATTAGAATCAGGATCCCTGATTGTAATTTAATGGCGAAGCTGGAAACACCAAATTTAAGTCCGTCCATAAGGAAATAGTGCCACCTCACAAAAATTACCTCCGACTTGACTTGCCTGAACCGACGGAACAACTAATGGCAGGAGCCGTTGAGTTATTATCGGAGATCTCCGACATTAATTATTCCAGAAGAAGAAGGGGGAAGCAGTCTGAAAATTTGAACCCCAACATTTTCTAACAGTCTGGTCCCTATTGAATGCAAAACAGCAAGAAAAATCAATTTTAGCACAAAATTCCTACCGGAACTGTTTCATTGACATATCAAACCACACTATTACCATCATTCCGAACATCCTGGGGTAAATGGTCAGAAGAAACATTCAAATGACCACTATTTTATTTTAATATAGTTAACACACACCCCTAATATCCTCCTAAACAAGAGTCACTGTTTCTAATTGCCATCAAATTTCATCGAGAGAAATAGTTTGCGAAAATTGATACATTAATAGACATACCATACGTCAACTGTTTATCCCCACCACATAAGCATGTAATCACATGACACAAAAGGCATCTCGGCATGTTTTTCGATCAGTATTGTAATGACCTCATTTGGGAGATCATTTCAAAACAACCGCCCCTAGATTAGCCTTATTTGGACTCATTTAGAATAAAAATCTCTGAGCGGCTATAGACGCCTACAGGCCCTGAGTGAATCCTTTCACAGCTGAAAAAGATGACTCTACTTACCGTATTTAAACTGCGGTAGCGTAATACTGGCTGTTTCCAGGTGTCATAGTTTCCGCATTGCAAAAGGCAATCATTATGTTCAGGGTTTTTGAGAAAGTAGACGAAGACCAATATTAACATCTGTAAGCAAATGATGACTTTTGGAACCAGGTTATGCTTCGTCATTGCTAATGAGGTACAGCATTGGTCACAGTTGTTATCTTAATGAGAAATGTCAATGAGAAAGTAATTAAATAATTTAATTTTAGGCAGCCAAGTCGCACACATTATCGCTTCATAAAATACGTTAATTAATAGGTACTATTTAGGACATAATTCACAGTTACAAAGTTCATATCTAAGTCTTGGAAAGTCACCCGTCGTCAGAAATTACTACAGCATTACAAATTGACTTAAGCTTGTTTCAAATTTTCATTGAAATCGGCTGTTAATATGCTCATTCGCATATTGATTTTATCATAACATGAGGCATGTTTATGCGTGACAGTGACACGCAAATACGAACATTCTTCACCCATATTGTTAGTAAAGGTACTCTGGAGAGAAAAGTAAGAAGGTTCGTTGTAGATCTGGGTGTATTGGGGCAAAGCAGAAAGTCTGATCATCAGAGGATATAAGGTTGTAGGAGTATAATTTTTGGTTGACTTGCCTGCCAGGCTTGTCTGTCGACCCATCATTGTGCGTCTGGCATGCTTTTTGAAAAGCATGCACGCATTACTACTTCCCATAATTGCTACTCAATATTAGTCTTACTGACACCTGTCAAATCAATACCTCGAAAAAGGTCTATATATATAGTGTTTAAAGAGATTAATCATGATAGATTAATATGATAAGGTGTGAAATTTCTATGAACATATCCAATATACTCACATTTGTCTGGTGTACAACATTTCGAGACCTATTTTGGTTGATCTCTTGACCACGTATATAGTGATGATCCAGATGAGATGTTGGTGTTTCTGGAATTGATATTTCTAGAAACATTCTGGATCAAGTGGTCATATTGGTGACTGAGATTGAATGCTGCGTCCCTTCGATGTTCATGGCTAGTCCCCTCATCTTCTGATCCATATTAAATCTTATCCATCTAGAATATCGTTCGTCTTATGATGTGGTTCGTAAAAGATACGTGGTCTGTGATGGCTGATTTATGTTGGTCAGATACCGATGTAAGTCTGGAAGACTTTTCATTCGGCAAAGGATCTTGAGAACATAGAGTATTTGAAACAGTCCTTTGAGGCAGGTAATTTATTGAAAGCAATAGTAGATTGTTTGCTGGTAGAGACCCCTTGTCTAGATCATGGCTTCTGGTAGGAGTCGGTGTGAATTGCAACCAAATTGTTAATAGACTTGTAGATGAGGGTAAATCTTTGGGCTGCTCTACGATGTTCCAATGGCTTCCATCCCAGATGATTTAGCATTTTCGTGACACTAGCTTTCTTGTTGTTATTTTTAAGACATATCTATCAGACCGTCGTTTGACTGCTTCTAACTCAGATATGAGATTTTTATTTTATAAGGGTCCCATACCAACGGACAATATTCGAGACTTGACCGGACTAAGGTTTAACTTCAGGTCTACAAGTTCCTACGAAGAAGCCCGAAAATTTGATTTTCCCTGTTAGTGACATTCTGCATATGTTGAGCCAAACTTAATTTCCGTTTAATTCTACCCCCACGTAGGCGTGGTTGATTACTGTTTCTAAGACTGTGTCACACTGTTGATCTGCCTGTACAAGCAATCATCGGCTAGAAGACGTACTTCTGATGTCGGCTAGTCAGAGATGTCATTTAGATACAATAAAAACTCTGCTCTGAGGGAAACAGTAAGTGACTTGTACAGAAGATGAAACAGCACCGTCTAAAGCTACCTGTTGGAAACTTTTAGTGAGGAAAGTTCTTATCCATGTACGTAATGAGCCATGAACACCAGCATGCTGAAGCGTGACAAGCAGTCTCTCGTGTGGGACTGTATCAAACGCCTTTCTGAAGTCCATAATGATCACAATGGCTTGACCTCTGTTGTTTAGAACTCCAGCAAGGTCGTTGATCGTCAGTGCCAGTTGTGTCTCACAAGAACGTCCCCGGCGAAAGAGTCTCCCTGTTTCGCCAACATATGTGAAATCAAATTTCTTGCAGCTGATTTCATATACACAACCTGTTGTTTCAGAAGAATCTTTTTGTGGACTAGGTGTTTCCATAAAGTAGAGTGTACGTGGTTTAGCTGTGGATGTAAGGAATAACTACCATTTGCCTGCTGGTATCATTTTTGTCCGCTTTCTCTTTTGGTCTTGGGTCCAGAGACTTTAGTTAGTTTGTTGATTGTTAACTCTGGATATGGCCCCGTCTGGTTGGTTTGTCTGTGTTCCACGTCAGTGACTACCCGTTCAGCTCTGTCTAGCAAAGTTCTGACGACTCCAAGTTTGTGGTGTAATGGATGATGAGATTTAAATTTCAAATATTGGTGTATTAGTCAATTGGTCCGTACCATCGGGGTTGCGTTTGATCAGCGTATTGAGGAAGGGGATTTTGTTATTTTCTGATTCATGTGTGAATTGGATTTTACAGGTGGGTTCTATTTATTGAGGTGGTCAACATAGCGCTTCCAAAGCTTGGAGAGACATTCCATGGGTGCTGTGGCGATGCCTCTTTGTTCAAGAAATTCTATAAAACTCTGCCATAATAGCAGATAAAATGCTACCCATAGCTATGCAAATCATTGGCGGTAGATCTGTCCGCGAAAGACGGAACAGGCTCAGTGCACCATTGGAATCCGCTATAGAATAAAACGTACGATAATGGAATGAAGCGTTTAATCCATTGGGTGCACTGAGCCTGTTTCGTTTCATTTCGTCGAATATAATAAGCTTCGAAAGACAAACTATGTAGTGATGCAAAGGAATTCTAAGATTTCCATAAGATCGTCGACACTGAACTTAGTGCGCTGGTGTAGCATGGTGTCAGTTTCCAATTCTGTTTAATGATTTGCAGAGTTAATATGTACATTGGTAAACAAAACAACATCACGAGAGTTAAAGATTTCTCCTTCGTCGATATATACTTCGGAAAGGTCGCTGGCAAGTTGTTGTGAATTAAAGGTGCAACAAGAGATTTTTGAGGCACACAAATATCGTGTCATAATAGTAATTCCGTATAGACTAGACATTCAATAGAGTTCTTACCTTGAATTTGGCTACAGAGATGTCTTAAAAGAGAGAAAAAAGGTGATTCTGATTTGCTTATATTTCAATATGAAACATAGGCTGAATTTCGTATTTGCTCCTATACGAAATTAGAAATTTCACAATTTTTGTACCAAAGAAACATTTCTCAGCTTAATCGTTTCAAATGAGGATATTTTTGATGGAAAGCTTTACATTAGTGCAAAAATCAGAATTTTCACAATTTTAAGGGACACCTGTCATCTGAAATCTCTCGTTGCACCTTTAATTACATGGTGGGTGGTACGTGGTTTTACCAAATAGAGGTGCAAGAATGTCGGTCATAGATCTCGAGGTAGCATGTGCTATGGACCCTGTATAGTCTACAATTGGTGTCCCTGGTTTATGTATTTTTGGAGTACAATAGATTTTTGGGATGCTTTCTGATGTCAGATAGACATTTTGATTTATTTTGTTCTCATCCTTTAGTCTTGATAAAGTGCGTAACAAATTTAGTTTAGTAGGCTTTGGTTGGGTCTTTACTAAGTTTTTCGTACGTTTTGTCATCATTGAGCATGGTCTATATTTTCTTCTCATAATCCTGTTTATCCATGACTACACTGACACGGCCTTTGTCACTAGGGAGTATTACAATGGCATCATCAGCTTTTAGGTCTTTCAAAGCTTATCTTTCCTAAGATAAGATGCTGGTACTTCAGATGATCTCAGTGAACCAATGATCTCTCACCGAATTTGTTCCGCCTCGGGTTTGCTTTACCGAGTGCATGTTTTCTTAATCACCAATATTTGATCCAGAATGTTTCTAGAAATACCACTTCTAGAAAAACCAACATATCATCTGGAACATCACTTCATACGTAATCAAGGCATTTTCACCATCGTTATAAAAATGAGCGAATAAAGGCTTGGTACCATTAGTAAATTATGTTTTGTGGAAGGTTTCATTGAATCATTGACTCCACTTTGTAGGTAGTAAAAGTTGTCGCAATCTTTTGATGATTCACGATCAATATTGCTCGTCACAGGTATGAAATGAATCATACCGAACTTTGTTCATCAGGACCGTTGTTATTTGAACTGACGAGACCGCATTTCAGGAGAGCTGTTTCATTTTTTTAGTTCATACCCATTGATTAAAACAGACATGACATATATATTAAAGTGTCAGTATTTCGACGATGCATTTATATACGTGCAGACGCCTCAAAGGTCCACGAATCAATAATTCAGGCTGTCCCAAAATTGTTAACACTCGGGACAAAGGCATTTTGTTAAAAAAATAACGTACGCATGACGCATGGGTATGTGTTTGGTATGCTCTTAAAGCCAAATAAATAGGCTTTTATTTGCGGTTTTTTTACTCCAATCCGATATGTAGAACAAAATGCTTCGTAAAAAAGGAGAGTGCAAAATCGGATTGGTCCGATTTGCATTGGTTACATTTATTAGATTGTGGGAAACATGGTTTTGTAACATACCCAAAACTGGAAGTTATTGATTGACTATTGAACCTAATGAAGACATTGCTAATCCCTTTTGAACTCAATTATGGTCAATAAAGTATGGACATTGTGTTTATGATCAGCAATACGTTGTATAAGTTTTTTTTTTTCAAATAAAAATCAGTGAGTTCACTTTCATTAGAAGACTAACTAATTAGTCTTTTCAAATCGCTCTAAACTATACAGAATGCGAAAACCAAACCCAACTAACCCAAACAAATATAATCAGACGCTTCCATATTGACTTCCCAAAGAAACCTATGATTCTGTAAACAGAACAAACAACAGAAAACACGAAAAAGAAACAAAAAAGAAAAAGCAACCTCTGATGATAAGTCTACATGGATAGTGAAGCGGGCGGAATTGAAAACAAAGACACCAGTAGCAGACCCAACAGACCCATAACGGGCCAGATTGGCAAAAACTCAAGCCAACAAATCTCTTGTTAGAAGAGCCGTTGTACTAGATTCAACGATGAGCGCTTGGTAAAACACGGTGGCAGGAATTTTGGGGTCGTACTTCAACAGAAAATAAACAGCAAGATCCATTTCTTTTCCTTTTCAGATGGAAAGAAGATGTTCTCTGAAGTTAAGTTTATTTATGTTGCGTCAAGCATTTCAAATGCTTTGAAGCAGAAATCGGACCAAGTTGATTTGCACTCTCACATTTGATAAAGCATATCTATAGTTCTACGAATCGGATTCGAATGAGATAAATAGTAAATAAAAGCTTATTCTACTGGCGTTAAAGGAGTACCAAACAAAGACCCATGCGTACTTGTCTTTTAGCCAAAATGCCCTTGTCCCGAGTGTTAACATTTTTTGACAGCCTGCATTGTATGTAACATGCTTTTGAAGACCCACTAATTCGTGAATGGGTTTGCCTTCAAAGTTTGAGAGTCGAAAGCACAATCGAACTTCTTCAAAAATATCATCGATCATATTGAAAAGCTCGCCACTCCTTAATATAATTATAGGTAAAAATAGTGAAAAGGTCAAATTTGGTGTGTACATGGTCAAAAGTTAAACGTTGCTTTGATTCAGGTAATATGTGATGTAAATTGTTTCCCTAGCTTAAAGGATTGGAATAAGGAATAGTTTGTCTTACCTGTTATGCTTAGTTTTCACGTTATCCAACAAAATAGGTTACAGGTCAATAGAATCCAATAGCTGCCAATAGCCGTTGACTTTATTTGCCATTTGGTTAATAACCAAACACTTAAGATAGTCAAAACTATTCCTGTATTTCATTCTATGAGCTGAACCAACAACTTGAACCACGATTTACAAAAAATTAGATGAACTTTTAATTTTGACCCTCGTAAAAACCAAAATTGACTTTTTCACCATTTTTACAGTTTTTACCCCATAATTCCAAAACTATAAGCCATAGGTAGTATAAACTATACATTTTTGGGAATCCTTGTAACCAGACAAACATCATGGTCTGCTTTTCAACACAATAGGTACATTTTAAATATGTACCCCTGTGTAACCTTGAACTCCACGCTGGGATGCTATCAATGCATAAAGTACCTGTGTACCAAAATTCACAGTTTTAACCAGATTTGCACACTCACATGAGATCTGTGCACTACAGTCCCCCACTAAAATGACCCTTTACTTTTTTTTTTGATCAGGTGAGCTTCTGATTAGCTGCTCCCGTTTCGTCTTTAATTAGCTTGTGATTTTGCTTGTATACTTTGCATGGTCCTCACCTCGCTTACCCTTAGTTTATCCGGTTGGTGTAAAACGCATAAGAGCATAAGACTGCATAAGCATAAGAGTATAAGAGCATAAGAGTGCATAAGCATAATCGCATAAGAGCATAAAAGTGCATAAGCATAAGAATAACCGTATATACGGAACATAATCGCATAAGAGTGCATAAGCATAATAATAACCGTATATACGGAACATAATCGCATAAGAGCAAAATCGCATAAGAGCATAATCGCATAAGAGTGCATAATCGCATAAGAATAATCGTATTTACGGAACATAATCGCATAAGAGTGCATAAGCTTAAGAATAACCGCGTATATTTGGAGCATAAGCGCATATAGGTACGTGCATTTAAGCATAAGAATAACGGTATATGTACGGAGCATTTAGCGCATGAGAGCATAAGAGTGTAAAACGCATAAGCCCCACGGAGCCTATATGGAGCATAAGCGCACGATGGTGTACAACGCATTCGATTTACTATACATCCGGAGCATAATCGGGGGGAGGGGGATACTGACATGTCAAGGCATACGGGGATGTGCCTCCCAAATGGGACATTGGTCTCATTTTCTGCCAAAAAATCCTTGGATAAGGGTTGAAATTTAGAGAAGAAGAAGGAAAACACTCTGTGAAATCACCCGTTTTTGAAGGCAGAAAACCCTTAGACATGGGTCCAAATTTGCAAAATTTTCGAGAAAAAAATCGTCAAATAGGCCATTTTTTTACCTAAATGCCCTTAGAAATGTTATTCTTATGCTTATGCAGTCTTTGCTCTTATGCGCTTATGCTGTACATACGGTTATTCTTATGGTCATGCAGTATTATGCTCTTATGCGCTTGGTCTTATGTTCTTATGCGCTTTTGCTCTTATGCGATTATGCTCCGTATATACGGTTATTCTTATCCTTATGCAGTCTTTTGCTCTTATGCGCTTATGCGCTTATGCTCTTATGCGCTTATGCTCCGTATATACGGTTATTCTTATGCTTATGCAGTCTTATGCTCTTATGCGCTTATGCGTTTTACACCAACCGTAGTTTATCCCTGTCCCGTCACGTTATTTGTTGTCCTGTCCTCATCGATGTCTGCCCTGTTTTATACGTGTCTCCCCTTATGTTTTTCTTTTTCTGCACGTTTTCTGCCCTTACTAAATTATTATTGTCCGGAAATTTAATGTTTATCCACATTTCTCATATTTTTTTTTCTCAAATTTATTATTGATAAGGGTAGGATCAACGATTTAAGCCCCTCGGGGTTTATTCTGATCTCCCCTATTCAGATAGACACACGCTGTAGCTACCTATGGTTATATTTGTAATGCATTGTATTGTATCACATTGATCTGTATTATGATCTTTGTTCTGAATGAAATAAATGAACTCGAACTGAACAATTGTTTCTTACCTGGATGTTACTTTACTAAATCTTGACGTAATTTGAACTGTCATCCATTGGACATCAAGTCGTATCGTATAACATGGCGAGTAGAGCACAATACATTCATAACGTCAGTGCGTGGATCCTGACCATGTATCACGAGATTTTGACAATGGGACAATGGCGAGGCAGTCAAGCGCGTATCATCTTTTCATTCATAATACCAACCCTGACCCAGGACGCTTTGACACTACATTAGTATCCCGCGCGTTAAATACTACTTGTTTCACTGCATTATGATATATCAACTGACAATATTATGCCTCGCTTAGGAGAATTGTCCTTTTAGAGTCGCTGGACATACCGACAGCCAGTCTTCGGTTGCTACCATAAAGCGTCTTGTTGTTCAGAGAAAATCAATCCCGTTGCATAATACAGTGTGAGTCAAAAACAACCCTACATTCAGAATAAAAGATAATTAAAATAGTTTAGAATTGTTTTTGCTCAAATGTTTGCTATGGTTATAAAGAAGGATAAACAGGCTTTCAGAAAACCTTTATTTGGTGTCATTTGGACTTTGGAGGAAAAAGTTAGGCCTATTTTGCTGAGAGACTTAAAAATCCTGTTTGGCCGATTTTTAGCCAAACAAAGATGCATCGCTTACATAGAGTAACATGGTTTTCAGCAGTGATTTGAGTACAAACATTTAACACCAAATTATTGTTAAACAAAAGAAGGTGGGAGAGTAATTGAAGGATTATAAAAACAATATCCCAGAGATTACAAAAGAAAATGCTAAGTAAAAAAATGTTCAATTTCCCAAATAAGAAATTCAAGATAGCTGGTGTAAGACCACAGTTTACTTTGGTTCAGCAAGATTTCATGGTTTTAACCTACAACGAAACTTGGAGCAAAAGTGAAACCATAGAAAGTTTTGTGTTCCGCTTGAAAAAACAGCAGTGCGATATTGAATATTAAGTTTTAATTCCGATTTATTTACAGAAAACTTCAGCTTTAGTTCTTCTTGCAATTTATGGACGCTGAGTATACTGTATTTGTGCAAAACAATTACCTAATAGAGATGTAAAACAAAAAACTCTGAGCAGTTTCATTATGTTCATGAACTGAGAAATTGATATGAAGTGATTTTCAATAACTGAATCTTTATGATTGAACAATGGTAATTTAATTTTTTGAAGATATTTTATGTTACACAATAGACCATTTTATTCAAATTGATATGTTTTTGTCGAGAAGAAATCGATACCATCTGAAATTGCATGTGTGAATTGTCTTTGCTATAATGTGTTATGGTATACGTCGGTGTCAGTATGCATAGTATGGCTAAAATCGGCCAAACTGAATTTGTAGGTCTCTCCGCAAAATTGGCATAGTTTCTGAACCCAAAGTCCGAAAGACACCAAATAAAAATCTTGTGATAGCCTGTTTATCTCTGTAAACAACCAAAGCAAACATTCAAGCAAAAATAACTCTTAACCTTTGAAGAAAAAATCTTTCCTGAATGTAGGGTTTTTATTGACTCACACTGTAGAACGCAGCCCGTAAACGTTATTTCATTTGTAAACTCTAATGTGACATATTTTAAGAGTATTATTGTAGCTATATTTCACTTGTAAAATCTGTTCCTTTATTAAAATGCTAAATTCGCACACTGTGCTGTATATGAAAAACAATCAAAATTGGTTAAGAAAAAATACAAAATCATTGAATATTGAAGAACTTCCATTTTATGGAATTGGATCTGAGAAAAGTCATTCGAGTTGTCGATTTCAGTATCTTATCGAAAATCTTACAGTTTGAAATTTCCCGTGGAGATAGCTATATGTATGAAAAATACCCAAACGTTTTGTTACATAATTTTCCCGTTGCTATGCACATTGGCACAGGAAAACATAGACCTGTAATATATACCTCTTTGGGCAGACGTTTCGTATATAAGTCCCAAGTATACAAATGATCATGAGGTATATCACATTGATTCCGTCCTGCGCTACTGCAGAACACCATACCGTGCTACCTCATTTGCATATTTGGGACTTCTATATGAAACATCTACCATTGTCTGTCTGTGTTTTAAGCATTAGTGGGTGGCTCATTTGATTGAAAGAGAGAATACGTGAGTTTTTGTCTAATCTACATTTTGTAGCCATTGTGCGAGGCACACGATGCACCGGGAACCTCTTTTTAATTAAAGGCTGACTCAGAGGTTTCTTTGTGTAGTAATTAAAAAAAAGTCATTTAGAACTAAAGATAGTCACCTACAATGCTTAATTCTAAAGTTAGAGATGAAACTAATTTTCCGTTTTCATGCAGTAAACATTTATGCACAGTATAACAGTGCCATAGGATACCGTGTATAACCAAAATTCCGGATCCGGAATTTTACAACAAAGTTGTAATTTTCTATATGAAGGACTTCGATTTGAGCTTAGTTGTATTATGTATATGCAAAAAACACGATTTGTTTGAAAATCGAATGCGCTCTCATCGGGAAATCTCTGAGTCAGCCTTTAACACAATGTATAAGAGAAGAAATTGCGCAGATGTTGCAAAAACGCTTGTTTATGGCATTTTCTATCAGAAATAATTTTTTATTCTTATTTAGGAACAAACTATGTAACTAAAATAATATATTTAATTTGTAAAAAAATATTTTTTTTGCATTTCAATATGTCTATTTGTAATGGATAAGGCGATATACAGAGAAATGGTATTATAATTAAAACTTTATAACACCGAGTATATTTAGTCTTACAATCCCATACTTTACAAGTGTAATGTTGATATTTTACAATGTTTAGAACAAATATGAAACCATATCATTTCCAAACATTTTTGTTACACTTGCAATTAGGAAACACTGGTTTCCCAACATTATTTGCTACTTTTTTGTCAAAATATGTCATTAAATAAAACTTAAAATTGGTATGCTGTTATAAAAGTTTAAAACCATATCATAATGTTAATGTTGTAATATTTAGATTTTTGTTAACACATGAAAATGCACAAGCTGACTCTTTACCCATTTTTTGATGCAGTGACGGTTAATTCAAAATGGATTTTAGTCTTGCCATTCACTAGTGGCAACCGGCATACTGACACCGCCTGATTTTACACTTACATAGAATATAATGATATAATCAGGATATGAACCCCTGTAGTTTTTGTAGGACTCCAAGAGTCATCAAGAACAAAGGAAATGCTTCACTTGACTAGTACAAGATCCATACGAGGAAGATATGTTGGTCTACCTTTACGGATGTGTGAAACAAGGGCAGTGGTTGAATTGGGAATCTGTCATGCAGGTCGACACCTCCTGGAAGAAACATTTGTATGTCTGGACATGGACGCCAGAGCTGCTGTCTTTCCACAACTTCCCTCCCGTGCCAATCTGAAGCTGTGGGGCAATTCCAATCTCGGACTCTGCCAATTATGTCATCATCGTCATTGCACACTATTCCATATTCTCCGGTTGTAGATACTCAGTACAAAGCGGAAGATACAACTGGCGCCATGACCAAACACTGAAAGCAATCGCCACATGTCTGGGACCGTACGTCGTAAAGAAAAAAAAAATCATCACACCTGAGAATCTGAACTCCATCGCTACAATAGCCTTTCGCACAGCTAATGGTACAACTCAGAGGAGGTGTAGTTTTCTAAATGAACAGAACTCATCTATATCCGCCCTTTGCTCGAATACGCATGCGCTGTTTGGCATTTAAGTATCACAAAACAACAGTCTTTCCAATTGGAAAGGATTCAAAAACGCTCTTGCAGGATCATGCTTGGAAAAGAATATCAACATTTTGAAGATGCTCTCACGTTCTTGAATCTCACTAGCCTTTCCCGGCGAAGGGATGATTGGGTTCTGAAATTTGCATTTGGTCAGCAGGTTCTCCATTCTGACAGACATCGTCACATGCTGCCTACAGAAAAGGAAAATTATTTCAACCTCAGGAAAAACACAAGATTTGAGCTTCCAAAAATGCGTACCAATCGTTACAAGAACTCCACTATCCCATTTGTCATTAAAAAACTAAATACCTGTGGTTAATTCAACTTTTTATAATTATATTGTGCTTTACTGTATTTTTATCATGTTTGCTCTTTCCTTTGAATTTGGGGTCGTGTTGAAGCCTCTCGCGGCGGCCCTGTTAATGTCACATCACTTGTTGTGGCTAACTGATTCAACAACTTAAGTCCAAACCTCGTGTTTTAAAACACCAATTCTGTCTGACATAGCTCCTGCAAACCTTAGGAGGAACCTTCAGACGATCAAGCTCGCCAAGAAATGTGATGAACCTGGTAGCCTAATCCCCCCACCAACACCCTTTGAGGATCAGAGAATTCCACGGAATCACTTTGCTACCCAATCCATGACACTGCAGTCACAGTATCCTTATCGATCATCCTGGATCAATGACAGATGGTATGAGCAATGGTCATCCTCTACTTTGAACCTAAAGCAGTTTGTGGACAGCCCATCTAGCAAGCCCAAAGGCTGTGACCTTGATAGGAAAGCATGGGTCAACCTCAACAGACTCAGAACCGGCGTTGGTCGTACAAAGAAATTCCTTCACAAGATCGGAGTAGAACTTTCACCAAACTGCGATTGTGGAGAGCCACAAACCATTAGCCACATCATAGATCATAGTCGTACCCAGGATTTTTTCACCGGGGGGCGCCATGATTTTAGGCTGCCCCCCCAAAAAAAAAAAATCGGTACAGATCGGGGGGGAGGGTTGTCGCGGCAGGCTCTCTTGCAGAATCCAGGGGCGTCGTTCGGGGCTTCTATCTTGGGTTTTTAAAGCACATGCGACGTTATTTTTAATGACATTAATAATATACTTATTTTGTTCGCAAATTGTAAAAAAAGTTAATATTAACTTTTCTAAGACAGTTGCCCTGATGCAAAAGTGCCTTTATCCTTGAGACCCTACCTGATAAAATGGCGAACCCCGACCAATATAAAGATATCGCCGTAGCGTAGCGGCACGAAGCGTGTACAACTCTTGTATTATTCCTTTTCCAAGATTTTATTCATGCAAAGTTGATTTGGAAGTGGTTCACAACATAAATCTTATAGGTATGGCCAACGTTCTTAAAATCAGGATAAAGGTGCATTTTCTCCTGTCCGGGCCTCTGGGAGGCCTAAAATAGTAGATTTTTATCCACTTGTGACTTTTAGAGGCTATATCTTGTTTGAGTTTCCATGGCATTTTTCTCGCGCTTCGCCGCCTTCGCGGTTTTTTCTGGCGCAGGGCCCTGAATTTTTCATATATCCCGGCCTATCCCTCCGCCCCGGACGCAACTCTTGGCGGCCGCTGTTTTCTTTTTTTTTTGGGGGGGGGGGGGGGGGGTAGTGAAAGATATGGCAGTGTTATCTGAGGGTGGGTGCGGAGGGGGCTAAGCTTGCGCACATGTCTTTCCTATATTTACACTCACAGGCTGATGGGATATGAACTGTAAATGAGTTTATAATCGCAAATAATATTGGCTTACAGCCTTACAGGTATGAGCGCAATAGCCGTAAAAATCTTAAACGATGGGTATTAATATAAAGGTGTCGTGTTCAGATCGTCTTTGGTACCACTCCTGATTTACCCGGAAGTAGTATCGTCATTTTGATATCAGATGAAAGTCCGTATTTTTCTCATTGTCGTCCTGAAATTTGCAGCCCTTAATCCATTTCATTCCTAAGATATCTACCAAAAAACACTGTTTTAATGGTTAATCATCAATATTAGCACAGTGTTGAATAGGGCTTTGCTTCTCCTTTTGCCTTCTACCATGAAAACCGCAAGTTTGTTTCCCGCCCAGTTGATGGGGCGTATGTGCAAGTGCCATGCACTCATATCAGGTAGAGAACACAATAGAATAAATCGACCGGCACCTTTAAGTGTGTTTTGAATGAATTAGCTTGTGTGTTCGTGGCGAGTTCATATCTCAGCATTGATAAAGCGTCTTCCCTCACGAGCGAGCGCGGATCCCGTACAGTATTCGATTTCCAAGACACATTTTCTCCTGCAATGTGGGTATAAAACAATTTGAAAACGCAGTTGTGGAATAATTGTTAGAGGTATAAGCAACGGTATTAAAATTAAGACGGATAAGCGCAGAATTTCTTTTTGTAATGTTATATAATGGTTGCTGGGGTGGGTGGAGGAGGGCACCCTTCCCGCGCGAAGCGTGGAACCCCATGCAATATTGTAGTTTCAATACATTTTCTCACACAAAGTTGATAGAAACGATTTTAAATTCTAATAATTCTGGTTCATCAAAATAATAATACACAGTGGTATGGACAGCAATACTGCCTCGCCATTTTGCTGCAAAACGCGTAATAAAGTGGGTCTGCAACCCCCATAAAATGAGTATCCAAAGGTGGTATATTTGGTTTCCGTATTAGCCAAATTGTGCAAACACGCATTTTCAATCACCTTCAAACTTTTAAATAAATTGTTGAAACACAATAAGTATGCAGCATGGCAAAGGTCGTGGCGGTGTGGTCGCATTTGGGAAATAGGCCAAATAAGCAAAATTAAAAGGGTACACCAGACAACAGTGGCGGAAATTTGTCTGAAAAAGTGGATGGCATTTATGGCAATAATGAAAAATTTCTGAAGTGTTGGCGTTCATAATTATATCACAATACTCTCGAGTCAATTAGTACGATTGCCTGTATGGGTGAAAATTGGTTGCAAGGTCAAAATAAGCAAAGCAATTCAAACTCATATAATATTGTGGGCGGAAATTACGTTTTTAGTAATAACACAAGGAAACCTAAAGTTTTACATATTCAAGGCTGGATTACATGGGACATTCACCTTGTCAAAAAGTAGAATAGAATCCCCCCGTCCCGCGGGATTTCCGTCTATGCAAAGACAACAACAAAATGTTCAAAGTCAGAAGAAATAGATTGTGTGTTCTTCATCAGTGCCTAGTATAGACGCGTTTCTGAAGAAAATGTTACAAGTATGCATGCATTGAAATGTTGATGAGCACTTGGAAGTTTCTTCTGACTTCAACTTTTTGAAATTATTATTATTATGCCTGATACACTGGCTTATGCCTGATTTACGACGGTACGGCGTGCGGCCACTCCCAACAATTTGACGCAACAATTATAGCTAATCACAAGAGTTATTGTATATTCTCAATCAAAGGTAGACTCGTTCTGAAACAAGGTTTCGAAGCTGCGCGCAGCGCGGAAAATTTTACCAAGTTTCACTGTGACAGTCTCATATTTTTCTTCAACAAGGGCCAGGGTCTGACGCTCCCTTGATCCACCATTATGGGGTGTAACACAACAATTATAAAAACTAAACGTATATGTGAAAGAGATGTTCAGATTGTCTCAAATCGCTGAGGTTTAATGACATCTACACACCTTTATTTTAAAGTGGCATAAAGGTATTAACACGCATTAATCGAACCGGTTTTTTTTTCCTCCGTTTTCCTTTCTTACTCATTTTTCCTGGTTCCTGATTTTTTTCTTTACTTTTTATCGGGGGCGCGCGCCCCCCACGCGCCCCCCTGGGTACGCGCTTGTAGATGACTGTGAGGTCTACAAGTCCCCAAGAGGAATTCCAGGCCTGATCAACCTGGATGATGAAACTATCAGCTGGTTAAAGACGGATCTTCCACTGTGATTTTGGACTTGCACGCACGCACGCACGCACGCGCCTTTGAATTTTACTTGTTTTAAATGTTGTATATTCTAAATGTGTTTTTTTTTTGTATTTTAATTTTTAAAATGTCGTATATTTAAAAAAAATATATCTATATCTTATGTATATTTGTATTTTAATATTGTAGTAAAGCTAACGCTTTTTAGCATATGCTGCCTGTTAGCTGTTTTTATATACCAGAAATAAATAAATACATTTTGTAATTATAAGTACTATTTGTCACTATAAATTCACGTGACTACCCGTGCAAATACTGTATTGGAAGAAATGCATTGTGGGAAGAACACAATGCCTCCTCTTGGTACAATCTATCGAAACCCAGTCTTACCAATGCCAAAGACAGAACCAACCAACAATCTGAAGAAGGCCAATAACTGGATATTCCTGATGGATGAGGAACGCAAACAAACGCAAACAAAAAAAGCCGAAGGATGATGTAGGTAGTTACCGTCCTGTCTCACTGAATAGTATTTTGTGCAAGGTAATGGAGAAGTTAATTTCTGTTCGTATTATGAATTATGTGGATGAACATAATATTTTGTCAGATAACCAGTATGGTTTTCGCAGTGGGAGAAATTGCGAGCAAATGTTGGTTAAACTCTTTCATCTTCTTAGCAAATCACTTGATGATCGTAAATGTAATCTTGTAGATGGTATTTTCTTGGATTTCAGCTCTGCATTTGATAAAGTAAACCACAACACTTTACTCTCAAAACTCCATTCATTGGGTATCCGAGGTTTTCTTCTTCAGTGGATTCAAAACTTTCTCTTCAGCCGAAAGCAGCGGTGTGTTCTCAAGGGTGCAGTTTCAAAGTGGTGTTCTGTAACCTCAGGTGTTCCACAGGGCTCTGTTCTTGGTCCTATTTTCTTTTTACTTTTTGTCAATGATTTAAATGATGTTGTTTCTTCTCCTCTCTTTCAGTTTGCAGATGATCACACAATACTATTTTTAGAGTATGAAAAGTGATCATGATGTTCTTCAGAATGATATTCACAACATATTTAATTGGACTATTCTTAATAAGTTACCTCTCAATCTTTCTAAATGCTCTGTTATGCATATGACTAGATCTAAGTCTCCTGATTATTGTGACAATTACACAATGGGCAAGAGTAAACTTGCTGAAGTTAACAACTTCAAATTACTTGGTGTCACTTTCAGTAGGGATCTTTCCTTTGACTCTCATATAGCTGCAATTTCAAGTAAGGTTTCAAAACTGTCTGCATGGCTTCATCATCAGATGCACAAAAAATATGTCTTCTAATGCACTGATTAACCTCTACAACGCTCTCATCTTGCCTCGTATTATTTACTTGCATGGTTTGGGCACTCATAAAAGGAATCATTTGTATAGATTAGAGAAAGTGCAACGGAAATTACACGGACTTGTTTTGTAGCAATCACAAAGGACGCTCGCCACTATGAGCAGACTTCATGATTTGAATCTAGTCAGGCTTGAAGATGCTTTCAAAATACAAAGGACTGTTGGTTTACGATTTACATGGATTTGACCCCTGCTCTTTTGATTCTTTGATTCAACATAGCAAATTGCAGATACTAGGCTTTTGCACCAATCGCAAGGAAGTCTTCTTATTCAATTCTCTGTTTATTTCACTTCCACTCTTTGGAATGAAATCCCATCTGTTGGCGTGTTGTCAATAATCTCTATAACTTTAAAGCAGGCTGTAATACCCTTTTTAAGTGTGATAAATTAATGTTGATTGTATAATGGGTGTTTTTTTTTGTAAGATTGCTCAGTTGGAAATCCATTTTGATATAGACAGGGTAATTGTTTCTCAGTCAGTTTAGCATTGATTACCTTTTTCACTGTGCATACATTTGCCTTGCCTATTCATTTGGTTTCCTAAAACAATTTTGATCTTGTTCTCTATGCATGTATATTTGTTTTGTTTTTCTCTTTGGATATGAGAGCACTTTTGTGATCGGGTTTTTGCAACCCATTCTCTTATCCAGAATTACTTGCTTTTGCATTGTCCAATTTTTTCGAATGTACTATATATATTTATTTTCTGTTTATGTATTTTGCAAGTAATTCAAATAAATATTAGTTTTATTATTAAAATAGGCGTTCCCTCCGATATCACCATCTTCTCTACCAAAAACAAAGACAATGATTATCAAAGAGTTGACTCTCCTTTGAGGAGAACCAACAGGGGAACCTATGCAATGCATATGCTAGAAAGAAGTGCAAATACCACGATCTAGTTGCTGACTGTGAACACAGAGGATGGCTAACACACTACTTTCCAATAGATGTAGGGAGCAAATGTTTCTGCAATACATCATAAACAAAGGCCTTGCATCCTTGGGCATTCCTCAAGGAAAGAGGAAGGCTATACCTGATACTGGACCAAAAGCCCAGAGACCTCACACACTAATCTAGACAAAGAAATACTGCATAAGAGGAATCTGTCCCACTAAGTCACCTTCACAGAGAGAGCTATACCAGGAGAGGTGACAGACTGGTATTCTACCAATGAACCGTTCCTCCTTTCGTTGGTCAATATACTATCATCAATCTATGCAAAGCCTTTGGTTACAAGGTTTCAGATGAAAAAAAGTCCAGTGAATAATAATCATAATAGCAATGATAACAAGAATTCGTTATTCCCGTTTTTTTTTTCACTTTTTCGGTACAGCTAAACTTCCGGTTCTCAGATTGAGAAAATACTGTGGATCAACTCATTTCATTTCAATAAACAAGTTTGTAAAACTAAAATTCAGTGGCGAATGCATGCGCTATAATGCAAATCTCTTCTGAGCCTGTGTATATTTATCATTTCACTCTGACATTTGATTTTAAATCTTTTCGAGTTCACCCACAGCAGCTGATGGTATTTTGGGCTTATGATAGTTTGCAAAACGAAACGAAACAGGCTCAGTGCACTCATTGATTTACAAAATTATTCCGTCATAGTATACAATGTATGATATCGGAATAAAGCGTGGAATCCAATGAGGGTACTGAGCCTGTTTCGTTTGGCAAATTATCATAAGCCGGTATTTTGTACTCTGTTATGTTAGGACAGGAGCATGGGCCCAGGCCAATATCATCGTTCACCTCCACTACAGAATAGGTTTGACATCTTTGGTAGTTAGTATGGACCCTTAACATCAATGCTAGGTAGTTAGTACTCTCTAATTGTGTTATCCCTTTCTTAAAGCAATATTGGCACATTTTTTGAAGAGCACCCCCAATTTTCAAAATTTAATATTTTTGCACAGTTACGTTGGTAATTGTCTAGGAAACTATACCTGCGAACGAGAATGCTAAAAAATGCGTATTTATCACAAAATAAGCGATTTGTAATTAGAATTGGGATCCCAGATTGGACTTAACGGCAGAGATGGAAATGCTACGTTTATGTCCGTCCATGATGAAATAGTGCCACCTCGAGAAAATAACCTCTAACTTGACTTGCCCGAACTATTAAAACAACTAATGGATGAGCGAACTATTAAAACAACTAATGGATGTCTTTATCCTCATATCAAAGTCCCTATCTGTTTTGGGGTATGTTATTTTTATGTGTAATAACGTACATGGCGCTATTTCCCGGCTATTTCACATTGGAAGGCCGTTTCCAGCAGCCGTTGAATTATTATCGGGGATCCCCGATAATAATTATTCTAGTACAAAATTCCTTCGTTGTGACACATACACATTTTCGAGCTTAACCATTCACAGGTATAGTTTACTAGCCAGTTACCAATGCAACCGTGTAAAAATCTCAAAATTTGTGAAAAATTGGGGGCGCCCTTCAAAAAATGTGCTAATATTGCTTTAATAGGGGCCAATTTAAGGTTAGACAGGGTCAAACTTTTAAAATGTATATCGTGTTTACCGTCTAGTAATAAGGATTCCAAAAATGTATAGTTTGTACCATCTATGACCATTGTACAGGGGGTAAAATCAGAAGTTGCTCCAAATTTGGTAAAAAGTGAAAGAAGTTGTTCATCTACCCTAATGTGTCAAAATAAGGAATAGTTTGTACCATCTGCAATGCATTATCATGTTATGTGACAAAATAGGGCATAGGGCAGCATAATCCAATTGGCGTTGATCTTCTTTGACCCTTATCTTGGTAAGTAAACATTTAACATAATCAAAACCATACCTTTTGTGAGTCCTCTTTCCTCAGGTAATAATTTTATATAAGTATTTTAAAATGTAACCAGATAAACTTTTAATGTTGACCCCTGTACAAATTGAGATTGACTTTTTTACTATTTTAGTCATTTTTACCCTATAACTGCAAAACCAGTGGACGTAAGTGGTACAAACTATACATTTTTGGAATCCTTAAGACAAGATGAAAAATATGGCATACATTTCAACTTGCTTGGAGCATTTTAAAAGTTTGACCCCTGTGTAACCTTAAATTGGCCCCTATTGAAAATGACACCACAATTTGAGAGCACTAAACTACCTAGCATTGATAATTTATACAGTGTGTCCCCCCACCCACAGAAACAAAAAACGAAACACTTTGTGCCAGGCGCCATAAGTTTTGAACAAAAGCATAATGACTACTTGTTCTTTGTTGTAAGGTAAAATTGGACTATTAGATAGTGTCCCTGAACCGTTCATAAAGGAAGAGTCAATATTTTTTTAAGATATGATCTCAGAAATCAAGTAACCTGCAGTACCCATTTTACGAAATTAACGAAATTGAGGCTCTAGAAACTACAAATTCAGCACTGTACTTTTTAATCAATCGTCGTTTTAGGCCAGGAAAGATAATGAAATTTTTGGTGTAACCTGGAACTAATTGCTATCAAAGGTTTTTCTTCACAATGCATTTCTTTGAAGTATCCAAAATGACATACTAAAAGTCCGAGAAAATCCGGGTTGCAGAAATATGTCTAATTTGCATAAATTAAAAATGGCCGCCATTTCAAAGGACTTTTGTCCATAACTTTAGATCCGAGGGTCGTAGAGATGTAATGTTGGTGTCTCAGCTCTTTACCCATGTTTTGGGGTCTACGAACTCAATAAGAACACTAATAGCAATATAAGATGAGTGGTTTAGGCCTTATTTGCATAAATCCAATATGGCTGCCATTTTGTTGACTTTCTTGAAATGAGATATGTTGAAATTTGTTTCTGGTGTTCATGCTTATGTTATCAAAGAACATGATTATTAAGTTGCCATTTAAAGACTCGAGACTCCAACCGATGAAAATTATCGATTTAAATATTTGTGAATTCAAAACTTCTTCAATTTTCAAAATGCAAAAAGAACATCTTAAGACGTCAACACATAAAAATTACATAATCAGAAGGGGAAAATCCTTTTGTTTATTTTACAGGCTTTAATTGGTAGCTCCATGGCTTCATTCGCCAAAAAGTAAAGGAATTACTGAAATCTTTTCTGAACAGCTCGGAATATGAATGTTCTCCTTCACTGTCTATAAGATCCAGGCAAAGCTTTTTCATGCTGTTAGTAAGTTTCCTGATATGCGCTGCTGCTATTATTCCAGACACGTCTTAGTATTATACAGTGTAGTCCATGCAATGTTCCATTTATCTGCTTTGAACAACTTTAAACTGATCCCACAAAATCTTTATTGGGTTGATTTTTGGTGATTTATCAGGCCATTCCGTCCATTCTATCCCTTCGAGGGTGTCGAGTGCTACTCTTGTCCCATGTTTTGGATAGGTTTGATGGAAGCATGACTTTTCTATCTTTAATGAGGTTAAAGCACATAGATAGGTGTTTTTCAAGAAGATTCATTTTTTCACTTTGGTCAATATCAACTATACATGATAAGACTGAATTCAGAAAACGACATTTTTTGACGGAAAAGGACACCTTCTATTAAGCCAAATGCCACAATTAGTGAAACAATTATTGCTACTTACAAACTTAAAGGTCCCAGGAAATGCAAATAGAATTGATGTGGTTTGTGTCAAGTCTACAAGGAGGGACCAGAAAGCATTCAATATTTGGGTTGGTGATGACATAATTTGTGGTACCATTGATTTTTCAAAGAGTAATAGAAAATTCCGTGTGTCTGGTGTGAATCCATTCATGACACTGACTGAAAATCAATAGTTTCACTAATGATGTCACTGTTAGTGTATTCTTTTTTCTGGCCCTGTTTATTTAAATGGAATGTCCAATAAGATTTGGAGTAGGTTTATCATCTCATTTCCTGGGACCTTTAAACTTGTCAAATGAGACTGTCAAATTTTCCAAAAAAGATATAATTAAAAGTGAAATTTTTGTGTCAATTGTTGAACATTTCAAAAGTTGTTTTCATTGCTATAGGTAGAACATATATCAGCCAAAATAATTAACCACCAGAGGTAATTTGTTTAAGTGAATATTTTTTGAAAGAGGATGTATATATCTCTACATGTTTTCCCTTATGTAATTATCCTGCACCAAACCATAACCCTCCAACCGTTATAGATACCCCAACATTGTTAAAAGACTATCGGTATGGGTGAAAAATGGAACAG
>JAMKCH010088443.1:0-38044 GCA_023653785.1 Ophioderma brevispina
ATTTGGGAAGTGGTCCCGGCTGCGATGGTTATCTCGATGTATGTTTGCTGATAAAGGAAAGCGCTGATCCTGCTCTGCTGCACCCTAGAAATAATAGCCTAAATGGTTTATGGTATGGTTGGGCACAGTGATCAGCAGCCATTGTGAATGCGCTTAGAGGCCAAATAAGCAACGGCGCGATATAATCTCTGTGCTATTATTATTATCTATTATTATTATTAGTATTACGAGTTAGTATTATTATTATTTAGTTTAATTGGAAAAACACGTAGGAATATTTACTGGATGGGCCAAACTTTAATTTCCTACTTTCTACAGCAAGGTATGTACTTGATATATTGCGGATATAAACAATGGTTATTGAACTGTTTGGTAATTGTTTTAAAAGGGTATGCATTCCAGTTGGAGCCCCATTTTGGGGCGCCACTTGATTCAAGCAAAATCATGTTTAATAGGATACTAGAATGCATGCTCTCAACCCTGGCCAAGGATTAGGTGTCCAGCTCCGTCCCATCTTTTTGTCCCTCCATTTGCATCTCACTTTGCCTTGGCCCGGGTTGCCTTGGGAATTACTCGGCTATGTTTTATGCCATCCCCGTCCACCCCATACAATTTTTGGTCCCGTAACGAAAGCCCTTAACATGTCCTCCCCCCGTGACGGAAATCTGACATGTCGTCAACTCTTCACCTAAGGAACCCTGCGCGCACTTGATAGCCGCCGCATTTGCCTGCTGAATTTCTCGTTTCCTGTCCTGATCGCCACTCAGACAACAATGCAGAAATCCACTTTTGGGCCCCTTGGGGTCAATTTTGGACTCCTTCCTCCACATGTGGCGGCACTTCCCTACTGAATGAATCATGTCCAGGTGTGTTTGTACACTACCAAATTTGTCCTTGTCCTCCGCGTTACCGTTCCTTTCCACGTCTTACTTTTCCGGCGTGCGTCTCTTGCACTCTCCATTTAGTCATATTTTTTAGGAGGATACCCCCCATTTCTGCCCTCGTCCCCCTATCACTTTTGCGCCCCCCTCTCCACAGAGACCCTTCGTTTGTTTACTTGAACTGCATCGGCCCAACTCGCTTCTCACCATCCTTTCTTTCGAGCGGCCGCTGTAGGCCGTAATAACCATTGTGCCCCCCTTCCCAAACCACTCGCTCGTTCAGCTGCTTGCAATAGATCGATTGCCACCTGTCGTCATCCCCATTCTGCTTTACAATAATGTCGTTTCAAAAGTGGCCATGATGGACGTCCCACTCTGTTCTTCTGTTCATTTTCCTGGTCCTAACCGGCATTTTGACCTTGGTGTTAATTGAAACGAACCCCTTTAATGTCATTTGTTTACTTACCAAAGGCGGTGCTGTCTTTCTCCTGCCATCAGGAAAATCGACAGACTTGCCCTTTATCAGCGGATTTTGGCACCTACTCCATCTTAAAATGGCTAAGGTTTTCAGGGTTACAAAAAGCAAAGGACTAATTTGTTTGCTTCTAAGCTTGAACTCCATTGTAAAAATTCGAATAAAAACAGTCATTGTTGAATTAATCTCGCCAAAAAGCATTAGGGACGAGTACACATTCACTCTCTGGATTGCTTAGGTGAGTACCCCAAAGGAGGGATATTGTTAGACAACAGGCATTTCCCATTATGAAGGGTGAATGAATTCATTCTTAAAGCGGGTGAACAGTCAATTATAGGTTTTCTAGTAAATTTCACTCTTCAGAAAGTCAGTATTGACTCCACTAGAGTGATAATGACGTAGCAAATGCAGAGAAAAGTGTAAGTCAATTCTTTTGAAGTGAAGTAAAGATTACTCTATGCATTTTAGATAGCACTATGTGATATTTTACCACACTAATATATAAATGACGGAACAAGGTCTTCCTACTTCGTTGGTGGACTCAACGGGGGGGGGGTCCATGCACCCCTCTTTATGGAAACCAACTTTCCCGAAGGATTTTGCACAAATTTATAACAATATGCAGGGTCATAAGAGCAATGACAAGTGAGCAATCAAAATTAGAATACCACAGAGGAACTTAACATTAGGGGCAAACAAATATTTTCACTTCGGACGACGGGACACCCAAGGAACACGGCCGTGGTTTCCACAAACTCTATAGTTCATGAAAAAGGTTTACCGTAATAGATCGTTCCTTAAAAAGGGTCAATCACCTATACTGAAAACAAAATGTGTCATTTTTAATACGTCATATTTGTGGAGGGGCATTGTCAGCGTATACCTTTCCCATTGGTTTGTTACAAGAGAAGTAACAGTAGATACCCAACAATGCATTGCTTTCAATAGAGATTTTCTGTACAGGTAGTCATGTGCATCGTCAGAGAAGAAACAGATCTTAAAATGAAGTTTGTCGATCCAATGATGTATTTAGCTACGCTTCACCACTAACGATTCACCAGACCTGTGCAAAACCCTCCATTGGACGCAATGCAGTGTGGCAGCGTAATATATATTATCTTGGTTGTACAGTGTCGTGATGGAGATACGCAAATAAAGAAAATCGCTATACGATATAAAGGGTAACACATTTTATATTATTATATTGTTTGGATTAAGATAGCAAATACTTAACCAGGAGCAAGAAATATCTTTATTAATCTATATTTTTACTGCCACTCCTGATGGACAGGGGGGGGGGGTCCTAGGGACTCAACCTAATATTCTAATTACGGGGCGATAGATTTTATTTTTTTCATGAAAAGCGCGTATCCAAAAGTTAACAATTACCACAAAAATATGAGTTCGGAAGAAAAAAAGTCATATGGTTAGTCGTAAAGATGGCAAGAACGTTAGTTTGCGGGGTCCTAGGAACTACCCCCTTGTCCCATTAAGTGTTAATAATATAATTACAAATAAGTGATATTAATTCGTTGTTTAAGAACAGTAAACAAATATAAAGAAAAATTCCTTACACTCCTTGTTCATTGAAAACCTTTTTTGTGGTGCCGCAAGGAACACTTACCAAATCACGAGCCAATTCCACAATTTTACCCTCAGTTCTAATTTAAACATGTTTTTACCTTGTTATTAGATTATTTGTCTGTTTACACATTTCTCTTCTTCCCCAAGACACTAAACCGCTCTATGGACTTACTGCAATTTATTAACATAGGTTGGACAGTCCCTATACTGCGCGAGTCACACTACCCTGGGTGGGCCATTTGGATAATTTATGGGTGGGTCACATTATTAACTGGTTGGGTCATGGCCCCACCACCTTCTATGTTATTACTCCCTGATATAGTCGTACAATTCGTACATAATATTTACTGATTAGGGTTGATTCAAGTATTATCAGTTATGCCGTGTAGTGGACGCCATCTTGAATATCTTACAAGAAAGGCGAAGATCAAGGTTTTGGTATTCGTGATTCTACAATTCTTTTGTTGTGTTTCAATCTTCGACTTCAACTTCCCTTCAACTTAACTTTAACTTATT
The DNA here is from genome assembly GCA_023653785.1 of Ophioderma brevispina. NCBI lineage: Eukaryota > Metazoa > Echinodermata > Ophiuroidea > Amphilepidida > Ophiodermatidae > Ophioderma > Ophioderma brevispina. The sequence goes on from JAMKCH010088443.1 coordinate 3,457, forward strand.
TCCTAAAAATCACTGGTACACACAGCAAATTTACATAGAAACATTTGTGGAGGAGTTGACCCAAACGGCCCATAAGACCAGACGGGGATCACCTCTGAAAAGTTATGTTACAATCTTAAGTAACGGAAATTACAACCAACAAAAACACCAAAAAACGGTCTTGCACCATGATTCAATACTCAAATTTGAAAATCAAGCTATTACAGTATAATAAAATAATGCAAAAAAACTATTCTTTAATTGGAAATAATGTCACCTTTTCTAGTTTACGAAGTGAGGTATTGATTTCGATTTTGTAGATGTTTCCCCACATTGTTCCACAGAATAGGACAGGATGTTTGCACGGATTGATCGTAAAAAACTTCTTATTTCTCGTAAGCTTGTAATTGTTGATTTTTCTCGTGCCATACTTGTGAACGTCATGACCGTTTACAACCGTCATTTCATACTCTTCAATCCTTAGATTTATTTGAAGTATAAGGTGACTGAGAGTATGGACAAACCTCTTAGCTCAAAAATAAATCTTTAAAGACATTTATAAACATGTTTAGCTATCTCATTAACGGTTTAATTTTCAAATCAAAAGGACTATTATTAAAATAAGACTTTGACATTGGATTCAATTTTTAGTCAAAAGGGTCTTTCACTAATTTCAGTCTCGTTCGACTTAAAAATAAATCGAAGAAATTAAGAGAGTAGGTATCCTTGAAAAAACTTATTCCCAAAATTTCAGTTGATTTCGATCTTGCGTTTTGGTGTTATGAGCAAATATTTGTTTCGCAGTGTTCCATACACTACTAAACTTGCAGAGATGATCGAATTTACATGTCAGATTGGGTACACATACTATTAGCCCAACGGTTCAGATGATACAAAAATCTCAACTTTTTAAGGTAAGTCGGGGCACTAGGCTATGGATCACGAAATGCCCCTTTAAATTTATTTCTTAACAGTGGTCCGGGAGCGAAGGTTTTTATTTTTTTTAATTACGCCTTCTGTAGTTACTCGAGCTTCCGCGATAAACGTATATAGAAATGGTTTGAAATTCATATAGGACACTTTGTTGAACACAAAACGACCGGAAATTGCTTTAATGGGACTTGTATCATATTACTTGGTCTAGAAAGAGAAATCTTTGCTTTTCAAATCTCGTATTCTATTAAGAAATGAATGCTAAGTGACAGGAAAAAAGCAAAAGTGTTATATCTGTAGCAGTACTCACTTATGAGATCTGACTCAATATAGTTATGAATACATAGGAATACAATTCCCAAGGAATTAGCTTTTCACCACTATTCTACAGCATGTTGTATGCGTTCACTGCTGCGACCCATAAATTGCCCTAAATTAATACAGAATTTCATAAAGAATATGAAAATTATGGGTGTCATTTTTTGAAATGTGTTCTTTGGTGTTTTATAAGGGGGCAAAATTTGTACAGGAGTAAACAGTAAAAGTGTTTAATTTAAAAAAAAAAATATACCAATCTGTTCGGTTCCTCATAACGTTTCCAAAAAAGTATCGTTTGTCATATCTACGACCTATTGTTTTGGTACAATAGGCTCATTATCAAGGCAATTCAAGGTCAAATTTTACAGAATGGTCCGATTTTGTTGAAACTGGTTTTAAATCGTTCACCGGGTCATACTAAATAAGGAAATGTATATAGATTATGTGTTTCCCCTTTCAATGTGAGACTTTTGCAGATATGGCAAGTGATCTCCCATAGACCCTGTAGACCCCGGCCATATTTGCCATTCTAGATTATAGTCAAACCGTCATTGATAATGCGATCTGTATATTTTTGGCTTCTGTGCAGTAAGACGAACAATTTGGTACAATTTTTAAAACAAACTGATTAATTTTAAATTTAACCCCAAGTGTAACCTTGAACCTGTTTTGTCTTCTAACTATTGAACTATAACTCTCAGATAGGGCAAACTATACCTTTCTGAAAGGTACTGAACATGATGGTATACTTTAAAACACCTTTTGACCTTTTTATATTTTGATCCCTGTATAAGTCTGCCCCCTAAAATACATCCAAGAACACACTTTGAAAAATGACACCCATGATTTTTGGAATCTTCATACAAATTTGATTTAGAGAAACCTTGGTTGCGAGATCGTATATGTAATTTTCACAAAAAATACAGTTCCACCTGTACCAGATGCAATACATCAAAGGTTTCATGCTCTCTGTGATGAGCTAGAAGCTGACAAGAGCTGCAGTGCAGAATATTACACCCCGACAGTAGCTAACCAAAGATTGCATTAAGCTTCCCAAGAAGAGACAAGAACAGAAGGAAGACACAATAATTATATTGATTATGGTGATGAGATCAATCACGACAGAGAGAATCTAAAACTAGCAGCACAGAAACACCAAACCAAAACACAAAAAGACACCAAAGGTAACTTCGATGATTACAAAGCTGCTTTTGATGAAGCTTACACTGAAATACCAAAGATTTGCATCAAGGTTAAGAATAAAGAGCTTGATAGTTTACACTATGATAGCAAACATTCTGCAGCTTCGGCTGTCTGCCGGGAAATAACCAACAAGCAAAAACTCTGATCACTCGTGGTACCACTGAACAATGCTAGGAGACATGGTTTCAGTCTTATCAACTTAAAAACTTGCTGAATCTTTTTTCAACCATAAGATTGCTGACAGACTGCCCATGACTCGTCTTATCACCATGAATCCATGATTGAACTTCAAATATGTCTGAACTTCTGAAGCCAGGCTGAGAATCTGCAAGATCCATGGACTTCGCTATATCCCTCAGTTATATGGAAATGTCATTATCAGCTGTTGCAATTTTGTAATGAGACCTATAAAGGAAAAAAAAACCAGCTGGCTTTTCAAGTTCATGTATAATGTCATCTTCATTTACATGGATTTAATTACAAGAGATATCCAGAAAGATTTAGAGGACTGTCAAATCCGATCAGAAGCAACACTTCCTGACATGTAATCGTCAACTCTATCTCGGTTGCAACCATCGCAAAAGTTACTCTTATTGCTCCGAAATATACATTTTGTTGCCTAGATCTTGCTATTTCATTTAACACCTCACTTGTAAAAAACGTGCAAAATGGCTGAGATAGAACTCCTGAAAGACGTAAAAACCTCAAACCAAAAGTTGCAGTTTTTGGATTTTTCAATGTGAGGCTATCTTAAGTGTCATTGAGTCGTTATTCATCAAATATCCCAATATGGATGCCAATGGACGCCTAAATCCTACCAAAACCAAAGAGACACATATCTCTAGACTATTAGTGATCGAATTTCCACCGCTTAGAAAGTGCAATTTCCAGCCATATTAGATACCCATCTTGGATGACATCTTACATGTGTCGATTGATCTGATTACATACTGATATGTAAACTGATCTGATTGACTTACACAAACATTGCAAGACTAGGTTAGATACATTTATCAATTATAGCAATTTTAGAGCATCTTGGATGCTATAATGAAGGAATTTATAATCACATTGTTGAAAAAAATATTTCTTATGGCTTTAATTAATTTCTTGATCGAAAAACGCCAGGTTAGATACCAAATTACATAACTGCAATCAAAAGTAGATCACGATCAGACACTTTATTGTATTAGCGGCCGGCCATATTAAATTGATTTATTGCGTGGCTACAGAATCATATGTTAATTGGTCACGGTGAATGTTTTAACGAGACAGACTGAAAAGATTACAACTTTTGAGTGAACAACATATGAATGTGTTGTGTCTGGCGGCCATTTTATTTTTTGTATTTATTTTTTATTTTTTTTTTAAATTTTACTTTTGTGTTTCTACAAAAATGCCCAAGATTTCTCGCCTGGCATCCATCGGATTCAGAATCAGCATAAAAAATAGTCTAGAAACCGTTGAAAATAGTATATATCTAATAAAACAAGGTTTTGTATCAAGATTAGTTATCAATGAATCGGTAGCCTGGACTACTATCAGCGATTTGTTCACAATGTTAACAATTAGAGCTCCCTATTTTTCATCAAAGTCGATTTTTGCACTGTTGTATTTCAAATTATTGTAGTAAAGACCCTTCTAAGTGGATAAGCGTAGCAGCCCGTATTTGTCAAGAGGTTATGGTTTGTATGCTTTGTTTACTAATAAAAGTCGGGAATGGCATCTTCAATACCGCTTTAAAATGCTTAAGTGTCTGTTTTTCACAAAGAACAGTAATATAATGGGCATTTGACATTTGACATTTTGAAAAAAATGACTGATATTGGCTTTATTGTTAGGATGAGATTGTTCGTTTTGATACAGTAAACCATTATGTGTAGTATACAAGTACCATTGAATACTGTGTTTCATGAATCTACAACATGCCGTTGCGAAGTAGGCCCCATACTGTCTGAGACCCTGTAAACAATACAGTAAAATACTGACAGCAATTCTGCCAACAAATTACCGTAAAATTTACAGTATACTGTAAAAATTAATTTAATCAAAACGCTTAAAAATATGTATATTTTGTGAGTTATTACAGAATTGTGAATGTGTGGAGAAAAAAAAGCAACTGACGAACACACTAACTTAGTCGGCCTATCCACATTTTTTACAGGCATATACTGAAAATTTTACAGTTTGTTTGTAAATGTTGTATTACATCAAACTGTAAAATATACAGTAAATTTGAATGAAAATTTGTAAAAGCTATATTTTTACGGGGTTTTGTTGGCAGAATTGCTGCCAGGATTTTCCTGTAAAAATTACAGTATTTTTCCCTGCATATTTTAGTACTTATTGGTATAATTGAAAAATTCATAGTAGTGTATAATGATGTTGTTACTCATTAAATTTCGAATAAAGTCTTCACTTTTAGATTTTGTCATAGGTCTGGAAAATTGGACATAAAATTTACAGTATTTTCATGTATTTCCAAAAAACAGCCAAATACTGTAAGTTTTGGGAAGTTTTTACAGCATTTTCCTGTAAATCAGTAAATTGCACTGTAATTTTTTACAGTGTATCGTTTCTTTTTTTTGTCTCATTTTTCTTATTTTGATTTTTTTTTGAATTCGTTTTCTTTTCTGCAATTTGTTTTTAATTTGATTTTTGCTGATTTTTTAAATGTATTTAAATTTGTGTTTGTTTGTTTGGTTTTGTTGTTTATTTTGTTTTTGTTTTTTTCTGAACATGTAGTTGCGAAGAAGGTTCCATAACAGTCTGATAGCGTTCGGTCGAGAATGTTTCAGAAGCTGTCCCTGAATCTAGAACACGCAATTACTATAGGTTCCCCTATAGTATAGGTGTAGTGGATGGTCGTGTTATGAACGGACGGAATAAGAAAGCTGATCACTTACAGAGCTGGTTCCGTAGCTAAAAATTATGATCCAGAATGTTATTACAAAATTGTAAGTTTCCATATGAAAGACGTCCATTTGGGCTTAGCTATTTCACACAGTAATTAATATGTGGACAAGCATTATAATATGTGCAAAACACACGATTTGTTAGAAGAAAAAAAAAGAAAATCGAGGGCACCATTTTCATGAAATATTTCGTAGTAATGTTAAAATAATTACTTTCAATAATCATATAAAGTTTGGTATCAAATTGAAGCTTGAGACATGTAGAGTGCTAAAATGACCTAAATATTTGAATATTTGGAAAGTAGAGGTCAGTTTGGGGTCATTAAAGGTCATACGATACCATTGACCAGTTTTGTGGCTGATAAGAATGCAAATGTGACTGGGGCTATGGGAGGTCACTAACTATAACTCTAATTCTATATTGAACTGTCAAACAAAGAATCTGTATACAATTTAGTATCTAGGGTGACCAAATGAACAAATTTTAAAACCAGTTTGGAGCAAATTGGAAAAAAAATTACCCAGGATGACCTTGAACTGTTATGTGCCTATTGTAATACAACTATAGATAACAGATACTGTCGAACTATACCATATTATAGTCACGGAGAAATTGCACTTTAATTAACAACAAATTTGTGGCTGTCTCAGCTGGACTTAATCCGTTGGATACCACAAAAACGTCCTGCCTATTTACCTGCTCCTATGCTGCCACCACATCTTTACCCATGGGACGTGTATGCAATTTTGAAGAAAATAAATGCTTCAAAAGCTACTGGACCTGATGGGGTACCACCCCGGCTTGTTAAAGAATTTGCTTATGAGCTTAGCGTCCCTCTCACCGACATCCTTAATTGCTCTTCTACTGAGGGTATAGTTCCACATCAGTGGAAGGAAGCAATTGTTATTCCCATTCCCAAACAGCATCCAGCAAATATTGACAAGCTGAGACCGGTGTCCCTGACGGATTGCTTTGCTAAAATAAGTGAAGGGTTTATCGCTAAGTGGATTTTAGAAGATATTCAGCATAAAATTGATATTAACCAGTATGGTAATGTTAAAGGTGTATCCACATCACACTATTTGATAAGTTTGATGCATTTCTTGCACAGGGGTGCTGATAAACCTAAAAACGTGGGCACTGTAGTCCTAACAGATTTTTCTAAAGCATTTGATCTTATTGACCACACACTTCTCATTTACAAATTTATCCAGATGGGTGTTAGAGAATCAATCATCCCCTGGATTAGTAGTTTTGTCTCAGAGAGACAACAATGTGTCATACAATAAAACATTTTCTGATTTCAAAATCCTAAAAGGATCACAAGGTACAAAAATGGGTCCTTTAGGTTTCCAAGTAATAATAAATGATGCCGCTTCACACTCCAAAGTTGGTGTGTGGAAATATGTCGACGACCTTACATTTCCTGAAAATATTATAAATACTTCTAACAGTAATCTTCAACAGGAACTGGATGATTTTGCTAATTGGTCGAGAAATAACAATTTGACATTGAACCCATCTAAATGTCAGGGTCTACAGGTTTGTTTCATGAAAAAACCTCCTGTCCCTTCGGTCCATATTGAGAACATCCCTCTAACTTTTGTCAATTTCGCCAAATTTTGGGAATTTGGATACAAGAGGATCTGAAATGGGACAAGCAAGTCCAAGAAATGCTTAGAAAGGTTAACTCTAGGTTATACATGCTGAGAACATTGAACATTGAAAAGATTTGGGTTCACACCCCAGGAATTAGTTGTTATTTGTAAAGGTTATGTCAGGCCCTTGCTAGATGGGGATGGGGATGTAGTATGGGATTCAAGTTTAACTGATAAACAAGTATCCTCCCTTGAAAGAGTTCAAAAGAGGGCATGCAAAATTATGTTGGGTAGACAGTATAATTCATATACAGATGCCATTGAAGAATGTGGGATCGAAACACTCTCACAGCGTAAATTTGCTAAATCTTTCTGAGTGTGCGCACACAAAAAACTCTTATACCCCCTACGAGGCAATCATGCCATGGCAGAAATTTACGTAATTCACATTCAATTTTTCTCTTGCCTTGCAGATCAACTCGCTTCAGAAAGAGCCCAGTCCCTTATTTTATTGATTTGTTGAATATTAATTAATTTTAATTATTTTTTTATGTTTTAGGTTGTTTTGATGATTTGATGCATGTGAGGGGAGTGCCTTGGTGTGTGTGTGTTTTGAGAAAGTGTGATGTGTGGTTTTTGATGATTGTTTTATGTTGATGGTAGCAATGTATAATCTTGATGGTGCTTAATTGTACAGATGCAGCGAGTGGCATGGGAGTTAAAGTAAGTGCCTCTAGTTTTTAATGGTTTATGATATTTTGATTTTTTTTAAATCAAAGTGCAATTTTGTAATTTTGTCGTAATTTAGATGTATTTTTTCTTAATCTGCATTTATATGTTTTTATACTGTAATATTTCATGCAATTTGGCCCTAGGGCCACGAGATGAAATAAATATATCTGAAATCTGAAATCTTTAATTCGAAAATTCCAATTTTTTGCCCTGTACAAACTTTGATCCCTTATTCCTACATATTCCACAGTGTCGATTTTGGGTTTAATTTAGTATTATTAGTTAATATTGCAGTATATTAACACCCAAACTATAAATTCCCCCAACGTATATATATTGCAGTTTGTTGGGACATCTTTGTGAAAAGCTGTTGTTTTAAGTGGAAGTTTAATACTACGTATTAAAGCATGAAGTATTACTTGCAGAAATTTATAACAATAGGTCAATACATGGCTGTGTTTGTACCAAATTGATGGTAGCCGATTTTCAGGAAGTCCGGTCAGTGGTGATAAGGGAGCTTGGAAAATAGCTACAAAGTGTCTTCAAAATCATGTCAAATGGCACATGGCATTTCATCTTAAAATTGCTCCTTCAAACCACAACAACAAATAATAAAATAAAACAAAAACAAAATAAAAATGAATAAATATTAAAATAAATATATTTTTGAAAAAATTAGGAACATTTCTTAAAGTTAATAGTGTTGAGTTCCAAGATCAAAACATATTGATACAGACGGAGTTTTAGGGTAAAGATAATTCAATCAAAATAAAATATATATATATATATATATATAATTGTATCAAGTAGAAAATAAAATAATAGTGCTAATACAAAAAGGAGGTACACAAGATGATGGTCAAACAGAAGAAAAGTCAATCCACTGGACGTTCCTGTCCAAAAAAACTTGTATTATTTGTTCAAAATTATCTGGCAATTTGCATTAAAGCAATATTAGCACATTTTTGAAGAGCGCCCCCAATTTTCAAAATTTGATATTGTTGCACAATTACGTTGGTAATCGTCTAGGAAATTATACCTGCGAACGAGAATGCTAAAAAATGCGTACTTATCACAAAATAATCGATTTTGTAATTAGAATTGGGATCCCAGATTGGACTTAACGGCAGAGCTGGAAATGCTACGTTTATGTCCGTCCGTGATGAAATAGTACCTCTAGAAAATAACCTCTAACTTGACTTGCCTGAACTATTAAAATAACTAATGGATGAGCGTAGACACGTACATGGCGCTATTTCCCGGCTATTTCACATTGGAAGGCCGTTTCCAGCAGCCCGGGAATTATTATCGTGGATCCCCGATATTAATTATTCTAGTAAAAAATTCCTTCGTTTGTGACACATAGACATTTTCGAGCTTAACCATTCACAGGTATAGTTTACTAGCCATACCAATGCAACCGTGTAAAAATCTCCAAATGTTTGAAAAATTGGGGGCGCTCTTCAAAAAAATGTGCTAATATTGCTTTAATGAACACAACGATGTTGAATAAAAATGATGGTGTCAGGAGTTCTACAGGATACCCAGATATTGGGTAGGGTTTCTGGAAGGGACCTTGTAACAATTGAGGCAAAATACCATTTGACCTGACAATTTATCGAAAACTGCTACAGAAGTACCCAACAAACTAGTTCACAGAATACCGCCATTAAAAACAGGAGAATACTTGAAGCACGGGCATTTCTTTCCTATGTTCAAAAACTGTAGAAAATCAATCCACTGGAACTTTTCCTGTTTTTTTTTAATTTTTTATATTTGTTTCCAAATTATCTTGCAATTTGCATTAAAGCAATTTAGCACATTTTTGAAGAGCTCCCCCAATTTTCAAATTTTATATTGTTTGCCAATTACGTTGGTAATCGTCTAGGAAATTCTACCTGCGAACGCGAAATGCTAAAAATGCGTAACTTATCACAAATAATCGATTTTGAATTAAGAATTTGGATCCCAGATTGGACTTACGGCACTAGCTGGAACTGCTTTTAATGTCCGTCCGTGATGAAATCGTACCCCTCTAGAAAATAACCTCTACTCTACCTTGACTTTCCTGAACTATTAAAAATCACTAATGGATGAGCGTAGACAACGTCATGGCGCTATTCCCGGCTATTTCACATTGGAAGGCCGTTTTCCAGCAACCCGGGAATGAGTATCGTTGGATCCCCCGAATAATAATTATTCTAGTACAAATTCCTTACGTTGTGACACATAAGACATTTTCGAGCTTAACCATTCCGGTATAGTTTATAGTCCTACCAATTCAACCGTGTTAAAATCTCCAAATGTTTGAAAATTGGGGGGCGCCCTCAAAAACAATGTGCTAAAATAATTGCTTTAATGAACACACTAACGATTTTGAATAAAAATGATGGGTGTCAGGAGATTTCTACGGATACCAGAGATTGGGTAGGTTTCTGGAAGGGACCTTGTAACAATTGAAGGCAAAATAATACCATTTTGACCTGACAATTTTATCGAAACTGCTACAGAAGGTACCCCACAACTAGTTTCACAGAATACCGCCATTTAAAAACAGGAGAATACTTGCACACGGGCCATTTTCTTTCCTATGTTCAACTGTAGAAATCACTCCAGGAACTCTGTACATAATGAATGAAATATCTCTTTAAAGGACAAAACTGAACAAAAAAACCATGAAGAGCATATTTTAGCAGTTATAGAACACAATACTTGGTCTCCACATAAATGGGCTCTGTGCTTGTGGAACAGGATTGGGCAACAATTCTTATGGATCTTGTTGTTTGGACAAGTTTTTTCCTTGTAAGAAGCCGGTTTTGCCGTGTTTTGAAACAATTTCTAATTCAATTCTGAAAGCTGTGCACATGACACGAACCTGGCACAACCATCAAGTCTCAGCACTTTATACTTGGGAAAAGCTTCAACGGAATGCTTTGCAAGATCACAAATACTTTTGATGATACTTTTTTCTAGCTTGGAGACTGCAGATGGTGTAAACCTTGGTTAAGGCGGTCCTAAATTAATTTCACCAGCGACATGTAAGTGCTACAAGACCTTTATTTTTCCATGTTACAAGACTTTTCAGTGCATAAAGGACATCGTTAACAAGACTAAAGATGATGAAAAGAGCCCAACATTCCAATACTGTGACATCATATAGTGCTTGATGCATTCACCGTATGATTTCAATCCCTGCATGAAATTGTTCCTGAAATGTCAGAGGGATTTGCGACATTCTGGGTTATCAAAAAGACTATGAAACGTTCTCCCCCCGCATGTTCTCAAAATGATCCGCTCTTAGAGGCTTCTGGTTGGACTGCTAAGCTACTGCCTCAGGATGTTTGACAAACCTGAAAGCTATTGTAGGCCTTGCTACCATGAAATATCTTATCCAAGGTAAGAAGAGAACTGCTGCAGTATGACTGCAGGAAAATTTACTTCTATTGTTTTAGTGAACAGGCATGGCCGCGACTGCTCACAGGTGTTTTTGCCTCTGGACTTGTGTGCCTTGTCCTGGAAAAGGTACCAGTGACTGGGTCCCAGAACGTTTAATTATTCAGGTTTTTTGAATTTTGAACAATTAAATTTGAAGTAACTCTAACAGAAGTCTTAGAACCGGAAAATTTCATTTCCAAATCCATTCCTTGGTTGCATGACAAGTCATCAAACACCCACCCCCTCAACCTTGCGTACGTACACACATGTATTTTTTGAGTTACTCATGTTTTAATAACAGTCCCTTTTGCAAAAAAACTTTTTTAGTTTCCCTTAACAGACCCTGTTACAAATCATGGAATTAAAGCTGAAGAAAGAAGAGAAAAAACCACAATAAAGATCAAAAAGCAAAGCGTCATCTTTAGTGTTTAATTTCCCATGATAACCGTTTTGGCGTTCATTGCATAAAAAAAAAGAAAAAAAAGAAATGTTTCTATTTGTACATCCTCAACGACAAAATGCCATATTTCTTCAGTATGAACACATATTCGTAAAAACGAAAAAAGTTTCAAATCAATAAGTTATTAACCAACTTTCAAATTTGCAATCTCTGTTTTTTTATAAATCAAAAAGTATGTACGAGGTGCCTTGAAGTGGTGCCATTTTGGGAATATACGGGCGCAGCATGTCCCTTTTTGTAATATCCACAAAATCTAATTATTTGTGAAATTGAATAGGCCTATTCATGAACTATATGTATTTAACCCTTTGATATGCAAGAAAAATCAAGTTATTTGTATGAATTTTTATTTTTTTTACAATACCGACATTTGTTTGACTAATTATGGAACTGCCATTTATTGTATCCATGCCATTGGGTGGAATTTTGACAGACAAACCAATTTTGGTGAAATTTGAATATCAAATGACCTCCATGACCTATAATTACCCCAAATGCTAAGATAACCTACTAAAAGTATCTTTACGACAAAGTTATGTTCCAGGCTTTTATTGATACTACCCATGATAGGTTTTTTCCGAGGAATGTCCATTTTGAATAATTAAGCAATATCAAAAAAGGGGGCGGGTGCATATGACGTCTTTAATGAGGTCCGATTTTTTGGGCACCCCTTTACAGTTTTGCTTTGTACACCGCCAAGAATGTTTTGTGTCAAGTTTCATCTTTTGTCTAGAAGTGCACGATTTTTTATGGTTATCTAACTACAACTATTAGTAGAAATACGCATCATTTTGTAATACCGTATACTCGTAGTCGGCGAGTGGAGTGTCTCAAACATTCTAAAGCCACTAAAACAGGTGGCCTTTGAGCTCTGTAAAAAAATAAAAAATTGCAAGTAGCGACATTGTTGAGGTTTAATCATCATCTCATGTTGTTTGTTTTGAGTACAAAAATGTAGCCGAAAGTAAAAAAATAATTGCACATCACATCACTTTGCGGCTTATGAATTGATGGCCACGTTCTCCGCGCTTCCAGACTGACAATGGTTTTCCTATGGACCGGCATTTGACATCACATTCTCTTGAGAAATCGTACGGAATAGTTCACACATAGGGACCGTACTAACAAAGCCAAAATGAGCTGATAAATGGGGCAGAATACGAAAATCTACTAAATGCAGTTTACCGAATAATTGCTTACCAAGACACTGAGTTTTTACCTATAACTCTTCAAATTATGCTATTATTCTTTATACTACCCCCAGTCAAGTCTTGAATACAATGTAAACTGGAGGTTGCATATGCGCACTGTGCTCGTTGTTTAATAGCCAAGAAATACCGTTCTTTAAACCAAACCCTTAATCAAACGTAACCATACGCTAATCATAACCATGTTTTCATAAACCTAACCCTAACCTTACCCAGGCCAGTAACTTCGGTCTTACCAATACCAAGTAGGGGGGTCACCACCCCCCCCCCCTGAACTTTCCTTCCGAAAGACAAATACAAGTAAGAAATATTTACGTGTCTACTCTATATGACATATACATATGACAGAATATACGGATGCCTTCAAATCAACACCCCTCTATTCTTTCACGTAATGCAAATTGAAAAGTAAATTAAAGAATCTTATTGAATTTTGTTCTTGGTATATCGGCTTGCTGTAAGGAAACAAGACAGAAAACCTTATTTCTTTCCCCCTGGTGGTCCACGATCCTCTGCTTAATCTGGAACGCGGTTGTTATTAGTCGGACAAACAATATCATATTAAAACATAACCGTTTAGAATTAACATCAGTATATGATCTATTTATTTGACAGGATAACAACTTATGTCGCCCCCGTACTTTTCTATAATGGTATACACTGGCCTATATATGCATTAAAACTGCTATGGGGCTCTCGAGGAATTGTTGGCCATTAACTCGATGAACCTTCTCGTTCGTTACAAATCCACTTTTTTTTTTTTTAATATTCGCTCCGAACTACTTACTATTTCACTTGTGTTCTTTTTTTAATACTTTTTAGTTGATGCGTCGTAATAAGTCATGGGAAACGTAAACTCTAATACAATAAACATAGGATAAAATACAATAAACATAGGATACCCTTCCCTTAAGTAATTATACATCTGATAGTCAATCAACGTTTTATTTTATTAAAGTATACATTGGATTCAAGCTGTTTTACCAATGTACCCATCCATCCATTTCTTGTGTTCGAATAATCATCAGGCTAGAATCTATTTTGTTTACATTACGTAAATTCGAATACTAGCTAATCACAAAATTCCTCAAACCACATCTTTCATTTGTTTTGTGGTTTTTTTTGTTCATGCTTCAGACGGAGTTTTAGGGTAAGATAATTCAATCAAATAATATATATATATATACATATATATATATATATAATTGTTCAATTAGAAAATAAAATAATAGTGCAATACAAAAAGGAGTACACAAAATTATGGTCAAACCGAAGAAAAGTCAATCCACGGACGTTTCCTGTCCAAAAAACTTGTATTATTTGTTCAGAATTATCTGGCAATTTGCATTAAGCAATATTAGCCACCATCTTTTTGTTAAGACGCCCCAATTTTCCAAATTTGATATTGTTGCCATTACTTGGTAATCGTCTAGGAAATTTAGCCTGCGAACTATAATGCTAAAAATGCGTACTTATCACAAAATAATTCGATTTTGTAATTTCGAAATTGGGATCCAGATTGGTATAACGGCAGAGCTGAAATGTTACGTTTATTTCCGTGTTCCGTGATGAAATAGTACCTCCTAGAAAATAACCTCTAACTTGACTTGCCTGAACTCTTAAATAACTAATGAAGCGCTAAACACGTGACATGCGCTATTTCCCGGCTATTTTCACATTGGAAGGCCGTTTCCTCCAGCAGCCCGGGAATTATTATCAGGGAAAGATGGGTGGATCCCCGAATTAATTATTCTAGTAAAAAATTCTAAAAATTCCTTCGTTTTTACCCATAGAACATTTTCCTAGCTTAACCATTCACAGGTATAGTTTTTTCTATACTAGCCATACCAATGCAACCGTGAAAAAGCTCCAAATGTTTGAAAATTGGGGGCGCCTCTTCAAAAAAATGTGCTAAATTGCTTTAATGAACACAACGATGTTGAATAAAAATGATGGTGTCAGGAGTTCTACAGGATACCCAGGATATTGGGGTTAGGGTTTCTGGAAGGAGGGACTTGTAACAATTGAGGCAAAATACCCATTTTACCTGACAATTATCGACACTGCTACGAAGGTACCCAACAAATAGTTCACAGAATACCCGCCATTAAAAAAAACAGGATGATACTTGAAGCACAGGCAGTTCTTTCCTATGTTCAAAACTCTAGAAAATCACATCCAGGAAACTTCCTTACATTGAGATGAAAATCTCTTAAAAGGACAAAAACTGAACAAAAAAAAACCAATGAAAGAGCAGATTTTGCGCGTATAGAACACAATACTTGGTCCCACATGAAAAGGGTCTGTGCTTGTGGAACAGGATGGACAACATTCTTGGGATCTTGTTTAGTTGGTCAAGTCTTGTAAGAAGCCGGTTTTGCCATGTTTGAAACTTCTAATTCAATTCTGAAAGCTGGCACATGACAAGAACCTGGCACAACCATCTAAGTTTCAGCACCACTTGGGTGTTAAAGCTAAACGAAATGATTTGCAGATCACAAATCTTTGATGGAACTGTTTCTAGATTTGGAGACTGCAGATGGTGTAAACCTTGTTAAGGCGGTATAAATTATTTCACCAGCGACCAGTGTAGTGCTCCAGCCTTTATTGTATGTTACAGACTTTCATGCATAAAGGCACATCTTCGTGAACAGGACTAAGATGATGGGACAAAGAGCCCAAACATTCAATACTGTGACATTAATAGGCTTGATGCAGGAACCGTATGGATTCAATTCCATGCATTGAAATTGTCATGAAAATGTCAGAGGGGATTTGAGACATTCTGGGATTATCAAAAAAAGATATGATAAACAGGTTCTCCCGCTGTAAATCAAAATGATCCAGCTCTTAGAGTCTCTGGTTGGACTGCTAGTACGCCTCAGGGTGTTGACAAAACCTGAAAGCTATTGTAGGCCTTGCTACCTGAAAATCCAAGGTAGGTAGAGAACTGCTGCAGTATGACTGCAGGAAATTACTTCTATTGTTTCGTTGAACAGCCAGTGGGCTCGCGACTGCTCACAGGTTTGTTTTGCTCGGGACTTTGTGTGCCTTGTCATTGGAAAGGGATCAGGGACTGGGTCCAGAACTTTTTAATATTCAGGTTTTGAATTGTGAACAATTATATTTGAGTAAAACTCTAACAGAAGTATTAGACCTGACGGAAAAATTTCAAGTTCAATCGCATTCTTGGTTTGCCATGACAAGTCATCAAAACACCCCCCCCCCCCTCCTTGCGGACGTACACACAAGTTTATTTTGAGTTACTCATGTTTTAGTAAACAGTCCCTTTTGCAAATACTTTTTTAGTTTCCTTAACAGACCTGTACAAATCAGGGCAATAAGCTGACGAAGAAGAAGAAGAAAAAACCACACAATAAAGATTAAAAATTCAAGATGTCATCTTTGAGGTTAGAAATACCAATGATAACCGTTTGAGGCGTTCATTGCAGAAAGTTTCTATTTGTACATCATCAAACGACGAAATGCCATATTTATTTAGTAATGGAACAACATATTCTTAAAAAGAAAAAAGTTTCAAATCAAAGAATTATACCAACTTTCAAATTTGCAATCTCTGTTTAAATCGAATCAAAAAGTAGTACGAGGTGTTGATAGTGCCATTTTGCGGAATATACGGCGCAACCGCAGCAGTCCCTTTTTGTACTATCCAACAAAAATCTAAATTAATTGTTGAAATTGAATAGGCCTATTCATGAAATATATAGTATTTACCTTGATATGAAAGAAAAATCAAGTTATTTGGATGATTTTTATTTTTTACAAATACCGACATTTTGTCTTGACATAAGAATGGAACTGCAATTTATTGTATGGCATGCCATGGGCTGGAATTTGACCACCAAAATTGGTGAAATTTGATTAGCAAATGACCTCCAATGACCTATAATGACCCCAAAATGATAAGATACCCTATTAAAAATATCTTTAAGACAATATTTATGTTCCAGGACTTTAATTTGATACTACACAGATAGGTTTCTGAGGAATGTCCATTTTGACAATAATTTAAGCAAATATGCAAAAAAAAGGGGGCGGGGCATATGACGTCATTATGAGGGTCCGATTTTGGGAACCCCTTCTAAGTTTGCTTTGTCCACCCCAAGGAATGTTTGTGTCAAGTTCATGCTTTTGTTAGAAGTGCACGATTTTTAGGTTATCTACTACACTATTAGAGAAAATAAGCATCAGTGATACCGTTATAAGTCTCAAACATTCTAAAGCCACTAAAACAGGTGGTGGCTTTGAGCTCTTTAAAAGTGCAAGTAGCGACATTGTTGAGGTTATCATCATGCTAGATGTGTGTGTTTGAGTACAATGTAGCCGAAAGTAAAAAAAAAGTAATTGGCACATCACATCACTTTGCGGCTTATTAGTGGCCAAGTTCTCCGGCGTCCATACTGACAATGGTTTCTATGGTGAGCCGCGGCATTGCAATCACATGCTCTTAGATAATTGGGAGAAATCGTAATACGGAAATCACACATGAGGGAGCCGTACTAACAAGCAATCAAATGAGCTGATAAAGTTGCAGAATTACAAAAATCTACTAAGGCACGTTAACCGAATATGCTTACAGCAACTGATTTTACCTTTACCTCTTCAAAATAGATGCTATTATTGCTTAATACTACCCAGTCAAGTCTTAGATATCCAATGTAAACTGGAGGTTTGCATATGCTCACATGTGCTCGATACTGGTTTAATAACACAATGAAGTACGTGTCTTGTGAAACCATAACCCTAACCATTAGCCGTTAACCATAACGCTAATCATAACCATGTTCATAACCGAACAAACCCTAACCTACCAGGCCAGTTATCTTCGTCTTACCAATAACCAAGAGGGCGGTCACCACCCCCCCCCCTGAACTCCTCGAAAGACAATTACAATGTAGAATAGTATTACGTGTCTACTCTTATATGAAATCAATACATATGACAGAATATACGTATGCCTTTCAATTCCAAAAGCCTCTATTCTTTCACGTAATTCAACTTGCAAAGTAAATTAATCAATTTGGAATTTGTTTCTTGTATAGCGACTCTGTATAAACAAACAGAAAACACTTATTTCCGGCCTGCACGATCTCTGCTCATCTGGAACCGCGGTATGTTTTAGTCGCAAAATACAAATCCCATTTTTAAAACAATAACCGTGTAGAATTATACATCAGGATGATCTATTGAGTTGACAGGAAAACAAATCTTATGTCGCCCTACTTTTCTATAATGGTATACACGGGCCTTATGCATGACTTTGCTATGGGGTGCCCGAGGGAATTGTGTGCAATTACTCGATGAACCTTATCGTCGTAACAAATCAACTTTTTTTTTAATATCGCTCCGAACTTACTTACTATTTCACTTGTGTCTTTTTTTTAATACTTTTAGTTGATGCGTGTAATAAGTCATGGTAAACGTAAACTCTACGACAATAAACATAGGCATAAAAACAATGAAACATAGGCTAACATTCCACGTAAGTAAATTAATACATCTGATAGTCAATCCGTTTTTATTTTATAAGGATAATGGATTCAAGCTGTGTTACATTGTACCACACCATCCATTTCGTGTGTTCGAATAATCAGAGGCTAGAATCTATTTTGTTTACATTACGTAAATTCAATACTAGCTAATCACAAAATTCCTCAAGCACATCTTTTCATTTGTTTCTGTGGGTTTTTTGTTCAGTTGATGATTATTATAGACGCGCCTATGTGGGTCGTCCAGTCACAGTAAACATCCCACACCGATTTTCACTCAATATAATACATGAACAATTTGCTCTCGGTCGTCCCTAGTCGAAGAAAGGTCGTACCACGTCATACGCTCGTTCCCTGCGACTTTGGTCCGAGCCACACCATTTACGTGTTGTCTTGGCACACAGCGCCGCCCATTGTTAAATTACGGTCAGAAAGTAATTTGAGCCACGCGACCTTGGCAAAACTTCACTGCGCTAGGGAGTTCACAAGTTTTCGACGGTAACATGCCCCGGTGGCGGTAGACGTTTCATAAGAAGTCCCATTGATGCAAATGAGGTATTGCTATTCATTCCATCAAGAGCTACTGCACAACGCCATACAGCGCATGGCGGAATCAATTGTAACACCTCATTTGCATCAATGGGACTTCTATATGAAACGTCTACCCAAGTGGCTGACACGTACACAACAACTTGTTAACATATTCGGACCCGGTCAAATAGCGTTGATTTGGATTTTTTGTACACTGGATATTGCGCAAAATACTTGGCCTATCGTAACGATTTACGCACCAAAATATTCCTAACTAAATTGTCTAGTTAGCTGACTAGTTTATAATATCGGTTTATATTTGGAAAAAGGCGAAAAAACGTGAAAAATACGTGAACAATTCTTACCTTATTAGCTGGCGCAATTCTCGATTGCTGCTGTCAAGTCATGCCACAACGCCATGCTTACAAAAACTAGTGAGCTAATTCGTCGGGTGTATTACATAGTGACGGATGTTAAACAAATTACGAATTTTTGTTTCTGAGAAAATCGCTTTTCAAAAATCGCGAACTCTGGAGGGTCCGTACACATCCCCACATACGATTCAAACAATCAAATCCGTTTAAGAAACGAAATTAACAACTGGAAATTTATTTTAGCTAATATTCATGAATTCTTACTTGATAAAATGGATGTAATACATTGGAAAAGTCAACCATCACATCCGTCACACCAAAAAATACGTAAATCGGCAATTATGTTCATGACATAGTGACGGATGTTGAATTTTCTCTATGCTAAAGCATTATTCAGCATCCGTCATTATGGAAAACAGCGATCGTCGTTTTCTGAACATCCGTCAAACCAACATCCGTCATCGCGAATCTGCTCAATTCGGTTTATTACATAATGACGGATGTTGAGTGGATTGCCGCGATTTCACGCTTTGAACTGTAAATATTAATTTTCTACTAATATCGATATTTTTAAATTAATTACATATTTTGCTTGTGTCAGTTATAAATTTAAGATGAGAATATTTACTAACAAATGTATTTAAAAAGCCTTGGTGTGAAATCAAATATACACTTCTTTGACAGAGTTTTCAACATCCGTCACTATGTAATACACCAAAGTCGTTGCAATGCAACATACGTCAACATTGCAAAATGTCTAATTAAGATTATTAATTAATGAAGTGCTTGCAAGGTTCTGCACTTGGCATGTTTGAAGATTTTTGTATTTAGTACTTTTCCCCTTAATTTCGTAAAAATGATAAAAAATCAACATCCGTCACTATGTAATACACCCGACGAATTGGTCTTTTTTGTCAGGAACCCATTTCTAACATCAGATCGACCACCTGATTCGTCGTTTTCGCGATATCCAAGGTACCGCGAAACCGTTTTTTCATTCCTTGTTCAGCTAATCGCAAAGCCTTTAACACAGCGTCTGACTGCTAGTGAGTCCCATGACGTAGCGCATGTCTAAGAATAGCCGGCCAATTAGCGATGCGGAAACGGAATTGGTGGCGCTGTGTCCCAGCAGTACAGATTCTATGGGAGCGTAATGGTGTGGAGCCATGAAGCGAGGCCCAAGGCGCAGGGAACCAGCGTATGATGTGATTTGACTGAATTTCCGTTTTATCACTAGGAGCATCACTATAATTTACAATTAGGCAAATTCATCAAAAGTCTCTTCCGTACAGAAAAATACTCGGTAGGGTATGCATCGAAGTAACCATAAAAATGGCAGATTTTGGTAGGAAAAACCAAACTTACGTGATATATTCATCCAAAATATGAGTCTCAAAAGTCTTGATGAAAAATCTCCCAGGCGATGACGTCATCGGAATTACCTTACTTTTCGAGCATGCGCAATTCAAGCGGAGAGCAAATCGGCGAGTAGAAATCTATGTGCACCCCCAAAAAGTAACTCCCCATCCCTGAAATTTGTCAAGCTCAAACGATACATCGGATTATACATTATTTATTTTTAATATTTTATAAAATCAATGCATAGCACAAGTGCGTGTTTGCAGAAGAGCGCACCCACTTTTATCTTAAATTAGAAAATTCCAAATCACATGAAAATAAAATATTATATAGAAGATGACTGGGTTTGCTTGATAGGCTCAAATCTTTCCGATAGTTTTCGAAGATCTGTAAAATTTACAAGAGGGGTCAACACGGGCAAACTGGGACGCTCTTGAAACCATATCTTCTTGGAACCGGATTTCAGTGAAACAAAAAGCATTTATAAGGTGAGCAGCGAGGACAAATCGTTTTCACTGTAGAAAAAAAAAATATCTAATTTGCAACAAGGCTCCCAGCAACTGTCTATACATTACGTTAGTGAAACTTCATCCCCCAACGTTCTTTCTGTACATGTATTGCGCTTGATCCTGCATGGGATTTTTGTATGTGATTTGAGGAAAAGAAAACCAACACACGTTTGTAATCGATCGTACCACAGACACATTATAAACGTGTCGTGGAAGAAATATATTACCAGAAGTCAAATTTTTGGACAGGTGATACATCTCATATCCTCCGCTTTTGCGGTTCGCTGGCCGTTTCCAAGGACCAGATAATGCATTTATATGTCATGATATCTTTCAAAGGATCAATGCAGGATTAAAGTACATAATCTTAGAAAGTAAAATGGTGCAAGGAAACCAAAGCAATAGCGGAGATTTGTTTAAATTAAACAAACAACACAAGAAAGGCAACATTAATTGCACATAGTTTTCAATGCGGATATTCCTTTACTTTCAAAACAACACATTTAGCTTGGTGGTCTAATTTCCAAATTAAATATGAATAAAAGAGTTACTTTAATGTTAAGGTTATAGACGCTCCCGCTTTTAGTCCGTGTGACACACTATCATTTGAAAAATCGGACCATCACTCGATCATAATTAGATGCGACACCTATGTTTTTAAATACATTGTCAACGCTTTCTCCCTCGTACCCCCTGAGCAATGTTGAGACACCGAATGAAGCATTGGTGGGATTCTAACGTAGGCAAAGTGTCCCAACATTTATGTGCAAGATAAATGACCGGGTCACCCATCATAAAATGCTACGAATGCTGTTCACTCTCTGGACTGGCATAGGGTAAGCCAACAAAACTCTAATTTGAACGTATCAATGGGAGTTTACGTGAATTTGCATGAGGGAATCCAGAGAATGATGTGGACTGGAATTTTGACTGACCTCAATCACATCGAGTATTTTTGATCCAACTTAAACATCCTGCGCATGCCCGTATCAATGCAGGCAGCTCTCCGGATTATTTGTCACGATAATTGCAAGAATTGATTGCCATCCCTCTGCAGCGGGTGACCAGACTCATCAACACCTTGAGAAGACGATCTCTGGAGGTCATTGACAAGTGTTGTTGATACGCACATTTGAACATAAAGTTTAACTTTTTCCCAATAACGCAAGTAATGAAATCACTCGTAGTCAGGTGGAAGTTTGCGCATTACAGCCCGAAGGATGAAAATGGAGTACAGACTTTTTCTATCGATAGATTTTAGTTTACAATGACCTAAGCCAATATTTTGAAGGGTGTGCAAAATTTGGTGCAGTGGCATTTTGGAAAATCCAATATGGCTGCTTCCATGTCCGAAATCACTAAAAATCCCTTAAGTTTTTCTGATAGAGACAATTTTGTTTGCGGTACTCCGGTGTTTTTAAGAACGAATAAGTGTTAGTAATGTAATTGTATCATTACATTGCCACAAAAATAAAATATGGCTGCTCAAAAGTCAAATATGCGCTCGGAATCATTAAAAATGATCTTAACTCCTCCGTATGATATATAGAATACAACATGTTCTGTAGGTGTTCAAAATCTGTTACAATTGAACACACTCTGCAAGCGTTATTTTAATACCTCTATTATGCATTGTAAACACATCCGGACACGTCAAGTGCACTGTTAAAAATGGTCATTAAAATAACGTCGTTTAGACTGGCAGCTGGGACTCATAACATTTAAAACGACGTTTTCTACAGTTATTTGCACGTTTCGAGTCCCTTTTTACAGTTATTTACACATTTCGAGTCCGATCTGACAGTTAAAACGACGTTTAAAAAAAATAACAGTGTGTTCTTCACATTTTGCAGTTTAGAGGCTTGATTCTAGTGTTTAAGTGTACGCTTTATATATACTTTACACTTATATGTGATCATTAGAAACCCTTATTTGGCATTTCTCTGTAATCGACATTTTTCAAATTCAAGATGGCAGCCAATATAGCGGCCTTTAAATATATTTAAAACCTATATCATACCTCTATTATATGTAGTTACATCCGTAATTATCATTATAAAGGTGTACATTAAGGTATGGGATACGTATTGGACCATTTGTCATCCTTGTCTGGCATTTTTGTTTCGTTAACATGCAAAAAGGTTAAGAAGGGGTCCAATATGCTACCTTTTTACTTTTTTTAAAACCTATATATTATGATACATCTGTATTTTGTATTTAGTTATAGCATCCAGAATGATTTTAAAAGTTGAAATTAAAGTATGAGATGTATGTCTTTAAACATTACAAACTCGTACTTGGTATTTTTGTTTTTACAACATGCTTAAATGACGGCCAATATATTTTGAATATATAACAATTTGTAGGTTTTTTAGATCTTAAAAGGCAGTCATATTGGCTGCTATTTTGCTTCGTAAGCATTGAAATGTCAGATATGAGTTTCTACTGGGTGTAGAGCCCATAATTATGTCTCTATCACAAATACTTGATGAGGTATGGTCAATTGAATGAATTCTGGGCATATTGGGTTTCGGGGTGGCCATATTGGATTTGATGATAATGCTGTGATCAAATCACATCACAAACTCGTCCAGTTGTTCCCGTGCTTTAAAACCTATATATAGAGCATAAAATTATGGCCATTTGAATGATTTTGAGAGTGGTAGCGGCCATATTAAATTTTGATAAAACGCCACTGCACGAAATGTTGCACACCCTCCAGAAATTATTGGCTTAGGTCCTCATAAACAAAAATCGGTAGATAGAAAAAGTCTGTACTCCATTTCCACCCTTCGCCCACAATTCCCTCTGACTATTGTATGAATCACTCGAGTGCTGATCATAGCAGTATCGATTTATTTAGTAAAGAATTAGCCTGAAGCGATCGTCACAACTTATGTTTGGTTTCAAAATCTCATAAAATCATGCTAACTTGTACCAGAGAAAATGTCACCTGCTTGATAACAATGCTCTGTTGTTTTGTCATCTGTGGCATTGGGTATTACCAGGGTGTTAATGTAACGCTTTCTGACATTTCTTAAGACATACGATGCTTGATTATGAAATATGTAGTTTTCATAATTATGAATTTGTATAATGTGTTGAGAGTGATGAGAGTTTAAAGGATCAAATTTTTAACACTGTGCTACTTCTTGTCTTCCACGGAGTTTGATAATAAGATTAGTTACAGGTCTGATCATTCTATAATTGATCTAATTTTCAATACTAAGAGGGTCAATCGTGCGATATGATACTGGAAATTTAACAACTCGTTGATGACTGATGTTAGTCAAAGACACTCTTAAGCAAGTAATTGATCAGTACGGGGATGTTCACAATCAGGGTATAGTACCCATTCCTAGAAAGCTCTAGAGATAGGCAGTTTAACATCAACGATCACTTTTTAGAAAACAGGGCCAAAACAATTTCCAATGCTGCTTTATAAAAAACAGACAAGACTGTAAGGTTGAGATATCTCGTGATCACGAAATCATTGAGTTGTCCAATCTTGTTGCCCAGGGTGATTTAAATGCCAGTGATGATCTTCAAGATAAGGTGACCGGGTTTATTAGTTTTGAGAAAATGGATGGCGTTCTAATTAGATCCAAATCCAGGTGGTTAGAGTGCCTGCGGCGCTTCGGAGAGGGCGCCGCGCGCACGGACTGGTGAATGGGCCCTGCTGGACGGCGGCTCCTTCTGCGTGGGCACCGTCAGGGGGGGGAGTCCCGACCAACTCGGTGGGCGGAGACTGCGCTCTCGCCGGCCTTTCTGGCCTGCGCGCCGCTGGGCTCTCCGGTTCCCCATTCGGCATCTTGCGGACGTGGGAGTGCTGCCCTGGCTTGGTGCTCCGGTACCGGACCGATTCTTCTCTGCACACCTGGGTCGGAGCTGCCGCCTGGCGGCGGTCTCCCACGCGGGGGGTGGGTCACCTTGAGCCGGATTCGCGTAGGGGGCGGTCATTTCGGCAGCGGTGTCCGCCGATGGTTGCTTCGGCGTCGGGGCCGGCCTGTCGGTGTGGCTCTCCATCACGGGCTGCGGATCACGTTCTCAGTGGGTGCCCTGCCGTCGTCCGCCGGTGTGACAATGGAATTTCTCTAACCCCACACGCACACACATGATTTGGCTCCAACGCTTACAAATTTTTTTTGGCTGCTTGCCTCCTACGCAAGAAGAAGAAGATCGTAAGGATATTTGACCGAAGCCAGAACGGTTATAAAAACTTAATTCCCTTTGGCAAATGATGTACTCCATAGAGTCGCCAAAGCTTCTCCTGGCTGTGGTTCAATGAGAACGTATTAAATTGATGTTAAATGATTTTTAATAACCCTGGGCCGTGCCATGGAGGTGTCAACTTTGAGGAAGATAGTGGGGACGATAAATGTTGAATCCCTTTCGCTCAAAGAGTTAACACCAATTATAATTTTTTCGTACAGATTTGATGAGTACGGGTGCTTGAAGTATCAGAAAAGTTATTTTGATGGCGTTCTAATTAGATCCAAATTCATTTTTGGATTTTTTTTTAAGGATAAAAGAGAGTCCTAGGATGTATGATTCAATTATATCATCCAAAAGTGTTGAAAGTTCATTGGCAAATTGGGAGACCAAGATGAATGTTGTCTTATATCGGCAAATATGGCTATGGTTCTTTGAATTTTTCAAAGTATTCACAGCCGACTTCCGTTAGTGCCAAGAGGGGTTCCGTTGGGGCCCTACGGAATGTCAATCAAATCCGACATATCTCCAAAATCATAGCAATTTTTAATATTCTGTAATTGCACTAAAATCGTAAGCAGCTTCTGTATGTTTTGTTTCAGTTACTGCACTTAATACAAAGAATTGGATTCCCTGGGACCACTAGGGCAATGACATCAAAATACATTATTGAGCACAGTGGGATTAGAGGACAAATGGAAATATTGACCAGTTAAATCATTTGCAACATATTATATATCATGATCAATCTTTATTTGCTGATGAAATTTACTAGCATCACATATTTCGTCCCAGTTGTAAAATGCTTTATGAATTTCGATTTTGTTGAAAATCTAAACTTTTAATGATTTTTTAGGGGTGTGGCTATGATTGCATACAGCATGTAATTCATATGGTCTTATCTACCTTTTTTGGCGCCCCCATCTAGCGCTTGGCCGATTTTTATTTTATTTTTAAGTAATGAGGAAGCGCAATTATTGTCAGACATTATAACAAATTTCCAAAAATAGCGTAAAGCGCCATTTTTAGTCGGCGAGTGTCTCCAACATTCTGACGCTACATAAACAAACTGGATGGCCTGTGAGCTCTTTAACAGATTGCAAAGATCGACATTGATGATGGTTATCGTCATGCTGGATGTTTTTGTTTCCTGAGCGCCTAGTCAAAGGTCAAAATAAGGGTGAACGCACATCACTTTATGTTTATTAAGTGGCCAACGTTTCCCCTGCTTCCGTTGGTTGACAAAGACTTACTATTGACGCGGCATAGGACAACAACAATCTCCTAAGATAATTGGAAGAAATCAATATTCCAAAAACACAAAACAAACGGAGGGAGCTGCACTAACAAAGCATCAAATGACGGTGTCTGCATATACAGAATATGATGCAGAAAATAGAGTGAGTACCAATGCTGGGAGTTTCACACATTTCAGTTTTACTTGACTGACATTAGCCTGAAGCACAAATTGACAATATCAAACTATGATTGCCAAATGGCACCCTGTGCACCGATTTATACTGAAATATCACGTCTGGATATCCTAAACCCTAACGTAGCAAAGCGGGGAATCTCTGTTTTAACTCTGCACGGAAATTGGGATCTCATGCGTTGATTTTTTTCACGACTTGGAGGCAACAGACAGCTAGTGCGAAATAACAGCACACCCACACACCCTGGGTAGGGTATAAGTAAATTGGAATGAAATATAGACTTGTAATAAACACAAAAATAAACGCCAATTGGGCAAAAGTATTAATTCGCCGAAAATTTATACTTCAATACGAAGTAGACTAGTGAAAGTCCTACAACGTAACACATACGGAAAGTTTATCCACCAAATCAGAGTTCCATCATCTGAGATTTAGATTCCATCTTCTTGAACAGGATTGAAAATGTAAGTTACAATTTGGACCACCTTATCAGGCACTCATCAAGTCCACCAACAATTTAATACTGCCCTCAATTAGAGTTGGATATCCTGGACAATGCCTCACTTAGACGATTTAAGTTTCCTCTCTCAGTACAGAGATTCCATAACCCAAGCCAAGTTTAACCCTCTTCTACCCAAAGGTGGGTTACCCCCCCCCCCGAACTTTCGTCTAGATAGTTGAACATTTTAATGCCGTTCACAATATTGCTCTGAACCATCATGTTTAAGCAAAACAATTATTCATATTGGAGTCAGCACTGCCTTAAAATTAATCTATTCGCGCCTTATGGTGCAAAAATATAATTTTCCTCATTACACATATGTGGAAAATTAGAATATTGCGACTCCCTGACTTTATTACGGAATTGTAGTATCTGTTTGTAGCTACATATTTCAATATCTTAATATCAATGGAAGGAAGAGTACCATATCTACTCACGGTGTCAACATCATAACATTGGGTGTTTTTATAAGGAATTCCGGGCCATTGGTTGGGGTAACCCCCTCCTTGTAAACCGTGTTAAAAATGCTAAACGCGGTTAACAACACATTTACTTTGGGTATTAGCATCCTTAAATACCGATAGCTTCATAAAATTAGGTTAGTTAACATCCTACATCACTTGCTGATAGCAATTGATTCCTCGAACCGTCATCGTGGGTACGATCCCCATAGTATAAGAACTCCAACGTACAACATGTCAATATGTAACATTCAGGCCGACCTATTTCAAAGTACCAGGCTCGGGAACATGTTATTTACAAATATTGCTGTAGGATACTGTCAATTCCACCACGGCGCTTTCATTAATGCACTTTGGAAAATTTATTTGTTCTCATGTAGAAAGTTTCAATTCTATAATTCATTATCTAGTTGCAGCAGGAAACACAAAACCTAATGTTGAATTACATCTAATGCTCAAACCCTCTGGAAAACTTGGTATGTTAAGTACATGGTATATTATTAGTCTGACAAAGAGATCAATGTTATTTCTTATTTAAAACAACCACACCACCTTGTATAATTATGGTCTACATATCTTGACTATTAAGATCTATTTATTTGCCAGGAAAACAACTCTTATGTCGCCCTACTTTTCTCTAATGGGCGACACTGCCCTATATCTGTATTACTTCAATAGTCTCGGAGAATTCCGTGTCATTACTTTGATGAACCTTGATGTTCATTACAAAAGCAACTTCAGTATTATTCTGCGTAGAAATTATTTGATACGTTGATCCTGATTTATAATTTTACAAACAACTGGAATTGAACGCTCCGAGCTACTTGCTACCTCTCCGATGTCTAATTAATTTGACAGTTTTCAGTTTTTTTTGTCTCATAAAAGTCACGCAAAGTAAAATTAAAGACAACAAACGTACGCTCAAATTCCATTCGAACAAAGCAGTCCATCTGAATAGTTATTCGCGTTTTGTGTTATTAACAATGGTAGCCCTACCGAAGTCCGAATTTACGTAAGTCCGAAAAGATTATCCATTGGATTATCACTTACTGATTTGTTTAGGTGCTTGTAAAACGTACGTACGTGCAAAAGTATTTTTAATATTTTGACAAACAGATGACGCTTTTTGATACACTAAATAAATTGACAAATTCAATAACATTTTGGAAATGTATTTTTCAGTAAAGAGGAAAACAAACAGGCAAAAAACAAAAACAAATTTGGAAAGTTTAGAAGTTTAAAAGGTCATGAGAAAGTTCAAATATTATTTTTGTAAAGGCCAAAACACAAGCATTGGTTTGGGGGAAAGTTTGGATGTTGACTTTTTTAACAATCTCGCAATTGTTTTAAAAAATTAAAAAGCCTGCATGTCAAGAATATAACATTTTCAATACTTATCTCTCAGCAATTGCCTCTTCAAAATCGATAGTAATATCCTTCCGTCTTTGTTGTCAACAATTGGTTAAGTAGCAGAGTACGCCTTCGGACTTAAACAAATTCGGACTTCGGTAGGAATGCGTTAACAATTAGATTGCTTTCACTGTTAATTTAATTGGATTCGAGCTGTTTTATAATCTATGGTACCTGAACCTTATTCTCCCTCTTCTGTTGTTAGATGTTCATCAGACAAAGCGGCGTTTTTTCACTGTATTTATTTTTTTACAATACGTATTGAATGCTGGCTAATCACAGAATTCCCTAAGCATTTTCCCCACTTTTCTATGTCTTTTCTCTGGTCTTGCTCGAATTCAAAATTATAAGCCCACGTAAACTATTAGTGTAAGACGGCAAGTGTGATCGTGTATGTAGAGTCGTTCAGTCACAGTAGTATTGGGAATTCTTTTTGGTCTTTTTAATCTCTTTACAATCTAATGCATAGCAAAGTTACGTGTTTGCATACAATTGACTCATTTAGATTGTAAAATTCCAATGCACCATACAATTTTATTATCAGAAGCAGTTTGAATTTTCTTGGGAACTCACCTTTTCGAAATGTGAAAATGCAAGAGTGTTCAGCACGGGGAAACGTGTCCACTGTTAAATGAGCTACTAAGCAAAAGGGCCCTTTTTTTTACCAATTTGTGTCTCTACATACTGTAAATTTCTATTAACAGGCTTTCAGCTGAGAGTGTACTAAATAATATAAAAATCATTTCACTGCAATTTAAGGAAAAAGAAAGTTAATTGACCCCAGCCCGTCAGAAGTCAGTTAAAGTATGAAGTGATGAGATCAGTTGACCGCGAATCGGCCATGACGCAGAACAAGCGGAGCACGTGGGTGCGGCGGGATGGGTGCGGAATTGAAACACTTTAATACTGTTTTCCAAAACACATTTTAATCCCGCATATTTGATAGAAACAATTTAAAATTGAAAATGGTTCACTTTCTCAACCCCTTTAGTATGATCAACGGTTTTAGAAGTAAATTAATAATTGATATATAATTTTTGTTTTGATTAACCATAACGTGTTCGTTGAGATTGAAAGGTAAAAATGACAAGAACGTCCACGTTTTGGTGATGAGATGTCCAAAATACCCAAACCGGACCATTTTTTAGGAAGGGTATCCAAAGAAGTCCAGCGTCCAGCCAAGCATGACAGCGTGTAATATCTTTAGGTAGGTACAAAGAAATGTACCTCTCTTGTACCAAGTGGCGCAATACCTCTGTGATATGTAAAGGGCACTTTAAATTCAACAATTACAAAAACAACAACATGAATTTTCACCAGTTCGTCGCCACACAATCGCCAGAATATCAGTTAGAAGACACTTTTATTCCTCAGCTGCGGATTTCTCTACCCGACTGCTTCAAATTTCCCCGCAAATTTCCCTACCACATAAAGATTAAAGAATAAGAAATAAAAAGCAACAACATGTAGTTACATATCATGTTTTCTTCACCTAAGTAAAGAGTCATTTTTTTCTCAGCCAGGGTTAGGGGTCGACTGCCCCTCCCATTGATCCGGCATTAACAGAGGGATCATACATGCAGACCAGCGTGGGTGGTAGAGAGGTGTCTGTGCAGCAATATGTCGTCTATTTATTTTCCTTTAATAGTCAGTCAACTTAATAAAAACTACCACATTTTCCCTAGTTTGTATGCCGCCTTTCCTTGTACTTTCAAAACACAATTTACATTTTAACTGAATCTAGATTTATGGAAAAAAACTGTAATATAATTTCATCTGAATTGATAACGGATCTACTTATATCGCTGTTTGTTTTGAATTAGAGTGTCATCAGACAAGAGTGGTGTTCTGTTTATTTTGTTTACAATACGTATTGAATGCTGGCTAATCACAGAATTCTCTCCTCTTGTCTTGCTCGAATTCAATAATGTATAGCCCACGTAAATCTATGAGTGTTGACGGCGATTGTGAGCGTGTATGTAGGTCGTTCAGTCACAGTAGTATTGGGAATCGTTTTGTCTTTTTATCTCTTTTAAAATCAATGCATAGCAAAAGTACGTGTTTGCATACGATTGCACTCATCTTATATTTTAAAATTCCAATGCACATAAAATTTTATTATCAGAAGAAGTTTGAATTTTCTTGGGAACTCAAACCTTTCGAAAATGTGAAAATGCAAGAGTGTTCAGCACGGGGAAACGTGTCCACTGTTAAATGAGCTACTAAGCAAAAGGCCTTTTTTACCAATTTTTTTTTTTTTTTTTTTTTTTAAAGAGGAAAACAAACAGGCAAAAAACAAAAACAAATTTGGAAAGTTTAGAAGTTTAAAAGGTCATGAGAAAGTTCAAATATTATTTTTGTAAAGGCCAAAACACAAGCATTGGTTTGGGGGAAAGTTTGGATGTTGACTTTTTTAACAATCTCGCAATTGTTTTAAAAAATTAAAAAGCCTGCATGTCAAGAATATAACATTTTCAATACTTATCTCTCAGCAATTGCCTCTTCAAAATCGATAGTAATATCCTTCCGTCTTTGTTGTCAACAATTGGTTAAGTAGCAGAGTACGCCTTCGGACTTAAACAAATTCGGACTTCGGTAGGAATGCGTTAACAATTAGATTGCTTTCACTGTTAATTTAATTGGATTCGAGCTGTTTTATCTATTGTACCTGAACATTTATTCCCTCTTCTGTGTGTTAGATTTTCATCAGACAAGAGCGGCGTTCTGTTTATTTTTTTTACAATACGTATTGAATGCTGGCTAATCACAGAATTCCCTAAGCATTTTCCCCAAGTGTTTCTATGTCTTCTCTTGTCTTGCTCGAATTCAATAATGTATAAGCCCACGTAAATCTATGAGTGTAGACGGCAATTGTGAGCGTGTATGTAGGTCGTTCAGTCACAGTAGTATTGGGAATCGTTTTGTCTTTTTATCTCTTTTAAAATCAATGCATAGCAAAAGTACGTGTTTGCATACGATTGCACTCATCTTATATTTTAAAATTCCAATGCACATAAAATTTTATTATCAGAAGAAGTTTGAATTTTCTTGGGAACTCAAACCTTTCGAAAATGTGAAAATGCAAGAGTGTTCAGCACGGGGAAACGTGTCCACTGTTAAATGAGCTACTAAGCAAAAGGCCTTTTTTACCAATTTTTGCTCTACCTACTGTATTTCTATTAACAGGCTTTCAGCTGAGAGTGTACTAACGAATATAAAATCATTATCACTTTAGGAAAAAAGAAAGTTAATTGACCCCAGCCCGTCAGAAGTCAGTTAAAGTAGGAAGTGATGATATCAGTTACCGCGAAGCGGCCATGACGCAGAACAAGCGGAGCACGTGGGTGCGGGCGGGATGGGTGCGGAATTGAAACACTTTAATACTTGTTTTCCAAAACACATTTTATCCAGCATATTTGATAGAAACAATTTAAAATTGAAAAAGTGGTTCACTTTATCATCCCCTTTAGGTATGATCAACGGTTTTAGAAGTAAATTAATAATTAATATATAAGTTTTGTTTTGAATTAACCATAACGTTGTTCTTGGAGATTGAAGGTAAAAAAATGACAAGAACGTCCACGTTTTGGTGATGAGATGTTCCAAAATACCCAAAACGGACCATTTTAAGGAAGGGTAGTCAAATGAAGTCCAGCGTACAGCCAAGCATGACATCGTGTAAGTAGATGTAGGTAGGTACAACAGAAATGTACCTCCTTCTTGTACCAAGCGCAATACCTCTGTGATATGTAAAGGGCACTTTAAATTCAACAATTAAAAAAAAACAACAACATGAATGTTCACCAAGTTCGTCGCCACAAAATCTCCAGAATATCAGTTAGACACTTTTATTCTCAGCTTGCGAATTCTCTACCCGACTGCTTCAAATTTCCCCGCAAATTTCCCTACCACATAAAGATTAAAAGAAGTAAAGAATAAAAAGCTAACATACATGTAGTTACATAGCATGTTTCTTACCTAAGTAAGAGTCATTTTTTCAGCAAGGGGAGGGGCGACGTGGCCCCTCCCATTGTATCCGGCATTAACAGAGGGATCCTACATGCAGACCAGCGTGGGTGGTAGAGAGGTGTCTGGGCAGCAATAATGTCGTCCTATTTCCTTTAATAGTCAAGTCAACTTATAAAACGACACATTTTCCCATAGTTTGTATGCCGCTATTCCTTTACTTTCAAAACAACAATTTACATTTTAACTGAATCTAGATTTATGGAAAGAAAACTGTAAGTAGAATTTCAATCTGAAATATGAAACGGAATCTACTTAGTAGCGATGTTTTGAATTAGAGTGTCATGTAACGAAAAGGTCCCATCTGAGGATACATGTTTTATACCACACGTATCATATGTTTCTTAGCCTCATCTACAAGATCACTCTTTTTTCCGCATATTACATGGAAACTAGGGCACTATGGGGGACTATTGGCTCTGTGACATCCGGTGTTCTCCTGATATAAAAATATACAAACTCAACATAACAACTCTTATTTTCTTTATGAATGATTAGCCATCGCCTTAACCCCCCCCCCCCCCCGCGCTAAAAAGCTTCCAGGTAATCGTTTTCCTTTCCGGTCATTTTGGCAAAAAGTAAGCCGTCGACGGGTAGGGGGTGGATGCTACTCAAGATTAATTTATGGTACACATATTCTGCACAATATGGCTTTCAAAATTTTTGTTTATATAAAGCTAAGAATTTACATAATTTAGAGCTGACCACATACTCATTTTTTTAAATAATAATAACAACCACTTTCGCAAATAGTGTTACAAAAAGGGCTTGGTAAGACAAAGTTGGTGAGCCGATTGACCACCTCGTCCACCCCGACTAAACCCCACCAAAATCGAGATTTTGATATTAGAATAAAGTTGATATTATTCTCATTAGCCCCGTGAAATTTAAGGTTTGAAAAAGGTTTCATTTTATGCTATGAACAAAAACGCCACGGGCCGATTTGGTACATGCTTCTACTACCAAAAACAGCCGCTGCACCGATTTAATTCAAAATTTGTAGTAATTGGATTTCTTTGGTAATATGCTTCCACATAGAGAAGAAACTTCTTTTGAAAAAAATGGATAATGATCGGGTCATCCTTGAAATGATATGACCGCTGTTTATTTTCTGGGCTGGTATAGCGGGAAAGTAATTAATCTTTTTCCTCTGCCACGTCTCTGCTCATCTGGAAACGTGGTCTGTTATTAGTCTGACAAATACAAATATCATATTTAAAACAATAACCGTGTAGAATTATACATCAGTATACGATCTATATATTTGACAGGAAACAACTCTTATGTCGCCCTACTTTTCTATAATGATATACACTGCCCTATATCTACATTACTGCTATGGGCTCGAAGAATTGTGTGCCATTACTCGATGAACCTTCTCGTTCATTACAGGTCAACCTTTTTTAATATTTCGCACAGAAATATTTTGAATACGTTGATTCTGATTTACAATTTTTCCAAAACAATTGGAATTGAACG
>JAMKCH010088444.1:0-44219 GCA_023653785.1 Ophioderma brevispina
TGCGTGCAATCATCATTAGGGCTTACTTTAAAATTTCAACAATAGCTTAGATCATACAAATCGGGCTAAAAAATCCCACAGTGTAGACACATCCAATGTCAGAGGTGGAGATTTCGTCCTTCGAACAAAGTGGCTCTAAAATATGGTTGAACTTGTTACAAGGAAACTAACAAATATTTACTTCTCTCTTGCTTTTCACATCTTGTTCTCCCTCTTCTTAGCAACTGTAAAAGCGTAGTTACTCAATATTGATAATCCATGCATATAAAGGGTTGGTCATGCTTTGTTTACACTATAAACAATGCTTATCTTGGATTTGGAGGTAGTTTTGACTAGCTATGATGTTGTATACGGGAAGGCTCTTGCAGGCAAATTCAATGATTACATTGGTAGAAGATTAGGACCAACAAAATGGCTCGCCACTTTACTGTGGACCCATGGTTGCTTGTTTTAAGATTTCAATTAACTTCTGGTGCAATAATTTTGACATTATGAACTCATACCGAGATATGTTATCACAACTTACTAGTTTATTTCAATTGATCTAATTTCTATTGACAAAGCAGCAGCATTTCCTTTCCAATTCTGCAACAAAGCTGTGAAAGATATTAGTAACTTGAGTGCCATGTTTTTACCATAATTGAGCTGACAATTCTTTTTAGGATACAAATAACTTTATGTTAATGTCTCATTATTTTTATCATGTTTGTATATTGCACAGCAGCATTATTTTATTTGGAAGAACAGCAAGCCTGAAACAATAAATTGACTTCCCTACTTCTCCGATGTTTGTGCCAAGGTATTCTTTTCTTGTCCTGCCTGCAGATAATCCTTTTTTTTTCAACTTTGCCACAAAGTATGAAATATCACCATGTCTGCAAAATTGGTACGTATCATCGGTTTTGCAAAGCCCCACCTTTTCAAGATCTAAAATTCTTCCGCAAGCTGAAATTATGCCAAATCTAATTTAAATACCAAATAACCCCAATATCATTTGTTTCACACAATGGCCAAAAAAATAATAATTGTGGATATTTTTGGGTATCTAATCATTACTGGCATCCTGTAGTCCATGTTTTTTAGGAAGACCCAATCTATTTTGATTATATCCTAATCCATAATTTTCAATAGTTTTCCTTATTTATTCACATTATGTACCAGGACCTGTGGTACGTGTAAAATCCACAAGTGGGGCCAGCTCCCACAAAACCATGGAACATGTCGCTGGGTTTAGTTTAACTTATGGGCCTTATTATATGACAACATGTGAAAATGATTTTGTGAATTAGGGTTTTTATTTTTTTACTCTATACAACATTGCTTTCATTTGTATTATAATATTTATCACATAACATTTCCAAAAGGTGATTATTTTAATCAATTATTTTTTCTGTTGAATTCACTCTAGTTTTTATTTGTATGTCATGGCCCATTTTCTTCATACACTAGGTTGAAAAAATATAAAGAATCATTCCTATCTAAATAGTGGGGGACTGTAGTGCACAGATCTTATGTGAGTGTGCAAATCTGGATAAAATTGTGAATTTTGGTACACAAGTACTTTATACATTGATAATCAAAAAAATTGATGGAAGCACTTGCCACACCCCTTTCATTACCCCCAGCTTGGATTTCAAGGTTACACAGGGGTAAAATTTTTAAAATGTTTCGATTGTGTTGAAAAGCATACCATGATGTCTGTCTGGTTACAAGGATTCCAAAAAGGTATAGTTTATACTACCTGTGACTTATAGAAGGAATTATGGGGTAAAAACTGTAAAAATGGTGAAAAAGTCAATTTTGGTTTGTACAGAGGACAACAATTAAAAGTTGCTCCAAGTTTGGTAAAATGTGGTTCAAATTGTTGGTTTAGCTCATAGAATGAAATATATGAATCAGGGCCGTAGCCGGGGGGGAGGGGGGGGGGTCGGGGGTCGACGCACCCCCCCAAAAATGACAAAGGTCCGCTTTTTGATGTTGAAGGTCCGCTTTGTCATTTTGAAGGTCCGCTTGTGATGTTAAAGTTTGTCGGTTGCCTTAATTTTGTTGTTGTAAGGTTTGTGCTGCATGGCACGGTATATGAATGAATAAGTAGATGTTAATACTATTGCATTATGCATTCCTGGTGTTATTATAGGTTTTTGAATAGATCCAGAGATATTGCTTGGGACACACACACGCACGCACACACACGCGCACACACACACGGACGCAGGGCATTTCTATAGTCCCCCTTTGCCAACTAAAGTTGGCGGGGGACCAATTACAAAATTCATTTTTACACAACTGAAGTCCAAGCTTTACCATTCACAGGTATAGTTTCCTAGCCAATTACCAATGCAACTGTGCCAAAATCTCAAAATATTTGAAAATTGAAGGTGCTCTTAAAAAATGCACTAGGGCTTTAATTCCTCTTGCCCAATGGCATTCTATATAATGCTCTTTTGTCTGTTGAATAAAAAGGGTTTCTACGGGGAGATATTCTTTTGAGCACAGAGGCCTCGGTAAATTTTGAGGTAAGAAGATTAGGCAGGAAGTATATCTAAACCTTGAACCAAAATGTCATAAATTTCTTTTTCTATGCATTATGACCTCTTTTTTTTCAGTTCCTTAAATGGGGTTTATGTATAATATGACCCACTTACTTTTACTGTTGAACATATATTTGTACGTATACATAATGTTGTGTGGCAAGTGTTCCGTCAAAATGGTCCAAAAGATTGTGACGGTAAATGTATGAAAGATAAATTTGACAAAATATATAACCGGTATGCATTGTTTTCACACTGTTATTATTGCCCCCGGTAAATAACACAACTGCAATACTATACAATTAAGATAATTCTACACTTCCATTTGATAGACCTTTTCAAATCGAAGTTAACTGCGTGTTTAATAAAAAGTCTTTGAAAATGGGGCCTAATTAAGGTACTTCAAAGGTGCATTTCGTGATTCCAGTGCCTTCTGATTTATTCATTGTTCATTAGGTATCCTTGAGAAAAGCTTATTCACGAAATTTGAGTTGATTCCGATCTTGTGGTTTTGTGTTATGAGCAATTGCTTGTTTCCCACAGTCTCATAGACCACTGTGCTGTAATTTCTGTCCGTTTACGGACAGAAAATACAAAATTGTGAATTTCTTACAGATACGACCGAATTTGCACGTAAGATTAGGTACACGTGGATTACTAAAGTTAACGGTTCAGATGATATAAGAATCCCAACTTTTTTAAGGTAATTAAGTCGAGGGAAAGAGTCTGTGGATCACGAAATGCCCCTTTAAAGTCTGTGAATTCATGTTGGTCTTGACACTAGAAACATTGGTCAGCATTAATCTATGCCTATAGACCTTATCAAATGAACATCAAACATTCGGAGCAAAATACAATATACTCTAGTGTCCTTGTATGCTCGCGTACATTCACAAGCGATTGCATGTGACGCGCAAATATGGCCAGTTAATAATGTCAGAAAGAATCAAGGTTATTGATACTCTGGTTGTGACAGCTCACCAAAAATAACCTCTCAAAATGACCTGCCCAAAATCAAAATTAAATATAAACACTAGTGACAAGAACATACCACATCAAAATTGTTCTTAACCTAACTCTTCTAATACTCTGAAGGTAACAACTCACCATACTTTAGCTCTTCAAATGATACCCCACTTCAAAGTAAAAACATTACCACTAATCACTACAACATGCTACATCCTGGAGGTAACATCAGAGGGGTCCCAAAGACGATCGGAGCACGCACCTTTAACTATGTTCAAACTAGACCATAAGAGGTTTAGTGGCGACCCTGGTTTCACTCGCCCCTTCAACATGGACAAATTGGAATCCGGTATTGCTAAACTTCAACCAGGAAAAGCAGTAGGCCTTGACAACATCTGAACTGAGCAGCTAAAAAATCTCGGCCCAGTAGCAAAGGAATGGCTTCTTGAGCTCTACAATTGCTGCCTTATTTCCCACAGGTTCCCAAAGATCTGGAGGAAAGCACATGTTATGGCACTCCTAAAGCCATCCAATCCCAAGAGCTACAGACCAATATCACTCCTCAGCCATGCCTACAAGCTCTTTGAACGTCTCCTGCTCAATCGTATCGCACCTGTGATAGACGAACACCTCATACCAGAACAAGCAGGTTTCCGGCCAGGCAAATCAACAACAAGCCAAGTACTCAACCTAACTCAACACATTGAGGATGGTTTTGAGAAGGGTATGCTAACCGGAGCTGTGTTTGTTGACCTATCAGCAGCGTACGACACTGTTAATCACAGATGCCTACTCCATAAGATTCTGGAAATTACCAAGGACATCCGCTTGACTGAGCTTATCCGAGGATTGCTGGCAAACAGGATGTTCTTTGTTCAGCTAGGGGCGAAGAAGAGCAGATGGCGTAGGCTCAAGAATGGTCTACCACAAGGGAGTGTGCTTGCACCTCTCCTGTTCAACATCTATACCAATGACCACCCTAGGAGTACAGGAACCTGTCGTTTTATTTATGCAGAAATCTTGGAATTAGCGCACAAGATGCCGACTTCACAGTTGTTGAAGAGAGACTCTCCAAAGCTTTGGATGAACTCACTCCTTATTATGAGGAAAACCACCTACGTGCAAATCCATCTAAGACACAGGTGTGTGCATTCCATCTATGCAACCGTGAAGCCAAACGTCA
This sequence comes from Ophioderma brevispina, assembly GCA_023653785.1. Lineage (NCBI taxonomy): Eukaryota > Metazoa > Echinodermata > Ophiuroidea > Amphilepidida > Ophiodermatidae > Ophioderma > Ophioderma brevispina. The sequence continues at coordinate 4,681 of JAMKCH010088444.1, forward strand.
GCTTAAAGTTACCTGGTCTGGAACACCCCTGGAGCACTGTGATAACCCTGTCTACCTAGGAGTTACCTTGGACCGCACTCTCTTATAAGATCTACATCGAGAAGACGAAGAGTAAAGTATGTTCACGCAATAATATCTTGAACAAACTAACTGGCATAAGATGGGGTGCTCGCCCACATACCCTAAGATCGACGGCACTTGCCCTGTGCTACTCATGTGCAGAGTATGCTTGCCCTGTATGGGAAAGATCAACCCATGCCAAGAAGCTTGATTCAGCGTTAAATGCCTCCTGCCGGCTTATCACAGGATGCCTCCGTCCAACACCAACGGAAAACTTATACATCCTAGCAGGAATTTCTCCACCAGACATCCGTCGTAGCGTAGCGAGCATGCAAGAGCGTAGCTGCCAAGTATCTAATGTGATGCACCTTATGTCTGGACAGATACCTGCTGCCAACCGACCTTATATCCAGAGAGTCTTTAAGCAAAGTACAACCTCTTGGAAACAGTCTCTAAGGAGCTGCAGAGAGTCGCCTTGTGGAAAATAAGACTTGCCATCAACCAAGTACCGTCTATTGGTATTGAACCAACCATGGTGAGCATCTCCCACGTGGAGCGGACTCCTCATGGTGATGGCAAAATGCCTTCAACAGTATGAGAACAGCACTGGCTAGTTTCCTTGAGCAAAGCGGGGGCTACCTGGAAGCATAGATGAGGGACACTACCTGTGGTTGGGGAACAGACCACAGGACAATGGAACATCTCTTGGCTGCCACTGCTGGAGCAACCAATGCACAAATAAGGAACTTGCGGAATTCATTGAAGCAGCCATACCCATCTATGGCTGGATCTATTGAGAACCACAGTGTTGTTTGGACACGATAAGAGGGTCTTCCACCACAACAAATTGAGTACACCATCACCGCATGGATTTCCTTCTTTTTTGGGTTTGAAAAAGAATACTGAAAAACTACAATCCTGAAAATTTGAGCTCTGACCTCTTTTCGTTTTCCCTCTACAGCAATTTTAAATTGAGTGTGCGTGTGGGTCCACCTTCCAAAAAAGGATACCGGTAGTGTGAAATTCAATATTAGATTGGGCCTAAGTAAGAACTACACCCCCTAGATCCTTCAAACTTGGTATTCAGGATACCCTTTTTACTGCAATTGCAAAATATGTGATCAGAAAAAAAATGAACTTGCTCCGATTATAAGTTACAGGGGGTCAAAAATGGCTCAAAAGCCACTCGGACCATAATTTGGGGGGCCATAAGTCTAAGAAAGAAAAACTGATATAACTTCCAAATTTGGGCTGGGGAAAGTTATCTTGAATACTACCCAGGTGTACAACGTATACTTATAATCAGCTTTATTGGAAGAGGATATAGCTGTTGCACAAACAAAAAAAAAGTCCACATTACCTTGACTTGACCCCCCCTAAAGATCAATGTCAGACATTCTGCATCAATTTGCTTGAAATATGGGTTTTTAAGAAGGGCCCCTGCTGAAGTTGTGTGCAACAGTGTCAACATGGTGTATAAACTGTCATATGTAGGGTAAACAGGCCTTCAAAGAATCTAAATGTTCAACTAATATCAGACAACATTCCCATTGAAATGTACACAGAATTCTGAACTTGACAACCTGGGTATTCAAGTGAGTTTTAGTTTTAAGACTTTGAATCCAAGTTGACCTTGGAGACTCTAACAATGAAATTGAAATCATATTTTAACCTTATAGCACCTGATCTAGGTTATGGACCAAATTTCAGCGTGGTGTCTTGTTTGGTAAGGAATTTATAATACTTTAATTATTCTAGTTCTAATTGAATTAACTAGATAAACAGTGTGAAACTGTGCATGTTAATCCCCAGTTGTTTGCAAAAGTTCAGGTTTCCTGTGTGTTTCAATGGAATTCTTTCAAACTGAATACATGAAGTAGGGTTTTGAAGACCAGTTACTTATAGAAAGAACAATTAGACACCACAATGAAACTTTCCAAAATATTAAGCAAGGACCCCCCTCAAACATAGTTCCAGCAGAATTTGGTGCAGATGTATGACATGTTTTTAGGGGGGGGGGCGAAGTCAAGGTCAAATTGGGAATTTTTACTTTTTGCGACAGCTAATATCTCTTCCAACAAAGCTGATATAAGTATAAGATTTACACAAGAGTTATTTTAAGATTAGCTATCACCGGTTAGCTATCTCCAGCCCAAATTGGAAGTTATATCATTTTACTTTTTAACTTCATATGGCCCCAAAGTATGGTCGAGTGGTCTTTGAGCCATTTTTCACCCCCTTTTATTTTAAGTTGCGGCACGTGCATTTTTTTGTTCACATTTGCAATCTGCAGCAAAGGTTATCCAAATGCCAAGTGTGAAGGATCTGAGGGATTTGTAGTTCTTTAGGCCTAAAAAAAAAATGTTTATTGCCATAAATACCAGAACACAAAATATATGACCACATACAAAAAAAAATGGCACATGTCATCACTTTCTGTTAACACATCTTTGTATTTGCATTTGAATGTCCTGCCAAGCCTTTAGAGTACCGAAGTATTGACGTCATTAAATTCCTGTTTTTGCCGACCCGGTGGAGGCGTCATATAGCGATACTAAATGAAAATATTTGTTTTACGTGGTTTTACAACTTTTTTTTACACACAAAAAATAAAAATATTTACGGTCGGCAGTAATAATAGGGTCGGTCGGGTTACGCCAATCAAACAATTTTTTTTTTAGGCCTTACTTATGGCCCTCTGAATATTGAATTTCACACCAGTACATGTTTTTTGAGGTGACCTCCCCCTCAAATTTAAAATTGCTGTAGCGTGAAAACGAAGAGGTACAGAGCTCAAATTTTCAGAATTCAGTTTCTCATGAATATCTTTCGATACACCAAAAAAGAAAGAAATCCATGAGGTGACGGTGTACTCGATTTGTTGAATTGGCATGGAATGACCCAAGAAGAAGAACTATGTTCTCATAACATACACCTTATTTTAGAATCTTACATTGTGTTACAAATCAATTCTCAAGAAGACGTCCTATTCATTTGCATGTACGTTCTCTGAGCTATAATGTCTAATGGTGGCGCTCAGGGCCAAAAGACAAATTTTCTTACTCAAATTAATAAATTTGATGCAACTTGCTATAGTATTCTTTAATTGTGTTTATGGTTAAAATGATAACCAAAAGGGTATGTTTAGCAGAAAGCACAACATTAATTTATTATGCATCATTCATAACCACTTCCTTTTCAAAGACACTATCAGTGATTGTCACGAAAGAGTGAAAATATAATTTAAAAGAAAGGCTTCAAAAAGATGGATAACTCGAGAGAATTCACAGAAGTTATTTTTTGCTGCTGAACAATTTACAGAAAAGGAAGAAAACAGTAGTGCACAAAGATATGTATGTTGATTATGTGTTGCAGTTAAAGTGTCCGTCTAGACAGTAAAGAATAAAAGGTCTGATTTTGTCCGGGTTTATTGGTTTGCTTTTAGTCTTAGACCACTTGCAGGGTATAAGATCCTAACTCGTTACAGAATTTTTGATGATTTTTTTATTTTCTTGATTCTAGCAACATCACTGATATTACATTACAAATTATCTCTTAAACCTTTATTGAAAAGATCTTAGTAATATCATGATAATTTAAGAAAAAATTATTGACTTCAAAATCCGTCGGGGTTAGTGGATTAACCCCGCTGCAAAATAGTGTAATTTCCGATAATGGTCATTCAGATTTAAATATTCGTGACCAGGCCTAGTCTTTAGTCAAGTCTGTGTGAAGCCGTTCGATATGCGTAAGAGCGCCCTCCTACCGTTAAGTCTTTGAAACAGACTAGCACCCATTAGTTGATGCCGTTTTGAATTCGCTGTTTGTGTTAGGTTGGCATGTCCTACCCCCCTGGCCCAGAGGCGAGGACACAGAATGGCAACCCACCATCCAATTTCTGAAACAATTGTGATGTGGTTTATCAAAACCAGGCTAAATTGGACAGGAGATGGAATTTGAGTTCATAAGAAAATATCAAAACACACACTTTATGCTTTGCATTGCTTTTTGTTTCATCTCAATTGATCATGGTCAACTGAATTTATGGAATTTTGAAATTTGACTCAAAATGTTCAAAATGCCCATAAAATAAAGGAATATAAAGGAATAGACCTATAAAGAAATGTCTGTCAAACAATATTCTTTACCAATGAAATTTTACTTTCAAACTTTCACAGCATGTTTTAGCATAGCATAGACTCACAAATTTGTAAAAACTCAATTTTGACACAATCCCTTGCCCAATTCCGCCTTGTTTTGACATACCATTTCACAATTATATGCAGTGTGTGAAAATTTTCATAAATACCACCAATTTCAGTCTTTAAATAGTCACTGAAATGATTACTTTCATTGAAGCATAAACAAATTTCGACTACCATCACTGAGGAGGGAGTGCAGTTCTAATCAATCTTTGTGATACTGAATTGGTTGATTTGATGCCCCTGCCCCTAAGATGGAGCCCAGGGTAGGTGCCCCATGCCTCCCAGCTATAATACCAATGCATGCATGGCTTGAAGTAAGGATTTCAGATCCAGGAGCAATTTTTGGTGTTTTTAACGTTTTATTGCCCCTGGTCTATAGAATGAGGTGACATTGATGTTTACAAACATAACTTAGCACCTGGTCTACTGATGTTATCGGTGTGCGAAGGACATCACATACAGCTGCAGCACTATTCAATAGGCTATTTTATACTGATTGCGCGTGAATTCTAAAAGCACAAGCCCTACAGGTGCGTACGCATACCGCCTGGCAGCGCTTTGTTTCTTGCCCGGCGTGATATCACATGGCACCTATACAAATGTACACAGAGATGTAACAGAGAGCAGTCCCTTTTCCCCTGAACATTCCAAAATTTTGAACCGACGGGAAGGCAAAATTTTTGCGTAGCATCCAGTGAAGCGCCGGGGAACATATTTTCTTACGTTATTTGGGGTACAAGACCCCTTCTACAAAATAAATTGGTGCTTAAAACTTGTGTTTTTGATGCAGTTATACACTTTGATCTCAGAAATTGAAAAATAAAAAAAAATGGCGGAAATCCGGAAATTTCTGGAAAAGTTACATCTCTGTGTACAGAGTTTTGTTTCAGAACCAGGAGCATTTTGCCTTTTAGCAGGGGCAAGTTTTCCCCATCCCCTGCTTATTTCAAGCCTTGACTGCATGTACAGGGATTAAAGTGAGCATATCATGAAATTTCCTGAAAGTTTCCCCAGCAGCCAAATGCTTGCACGCGACGCTAAACTTTTATGCGGGAATCGTCCAAACAAAAGACTACAGGATGAATTAAAGGGGAATATCCCCTTACAAAAAAATGTGGGTATTTTGTTTATGCTGAATTAACATCATCCAAGTTCATAAATGTAAAAAAATATATTTTTTTATATATTTCCAATTTTATTATTTTTTTATGGTCAAATTTCCGGAAATCCAGAAATTTCCGGAAGTCTTACATCCCTGCAGTGCATGTAGCTAATAATGCCCATTGTTAAGAAAATGAAACACACTCCAATAATAATCTTTTTTTAAACTAAAAATTGTCTTTCTTCAATGGATTTTCTAATTTACACAGTGAGATTTCTCTTCAGTTTTATTGGGGAGTTTTTATAACCTGACCCATCTGACTCACTTTTTTCTGACACACTTATGAATTCGGAAAACCCTTCACGGAATAAAGCACATGTTTATTCTGTTACGGTTTCCAAATTCATAAGTGTGTCAGAAAAAAGTGTGTCAGATGGGTCAGGTTATGGAAACTCCTGGTTTATTGGACTTCTGCTCATCCATTTTACCTACTTCAGTTTCATTTGTCTCATTATTATCACACATGTGTATACTATACTTGATTACCACCAAAAAGGCTGGCCTCATAACAGTGTGAACTGATATGGAATAATGTAGGCGCAAGACAACGCAACAGACGCAGTATGTATATAATGCGTGGCGCATACGATTCTATGTAAACGTTCGAGTACATTTGGTTTACTTTTACACGCGGAATGATAACAACCAAATAATTCCCGCCTATTTGGTGGTAATCGAAGTATAGCTACTACAGGTTCTTGTACTTGTGTCCACAGTACTGATTTTACATGTACATTCTTTTCCATCGTCATCTCCTTTCCCAGTTGAAAATATTGCCAATGTGCTTCTTCAACTCTCACTAAATGCTCAAACTAGTTTTAGAGGTACAATTGAATTAGGATTGGCATGTAGATTTCACACCTCTAATTACCCCAACCCTACTGCCAGGCATTGTTAGAATTAGTGACAGTGGGCCACATACCTAAGTTGACCCCTCAAAAAAACTTGGATTTGCCTAAAATGGCTGCATTTTTTAGCTAGATATCATTGTTAGGGTTCTGCTTAAAAGAGCATATGTAAATCAGAAGTGTCCATCACTCTATTTAAATTTTGTTCAGGCCAAATACATATCTCTTTCTGCAGGGAAAAAATGGCCGGTGCTTCTATACAATAGTCCGTGCTGGGCGGTGAATTTTGTCAGGTGCCGATTTCTCACAGGGATGCTGGTCAACCCTTGTAATTTCCATACTTGGCAGGCTGACAGTATCAAGATCTTCTGAGAAAACTATAATTAAGGTACCAGTCGTATGATAGCGAAGAAATGAGAGTTTCTTGATGGCGTGTTTGTACATGAAAGTAGAGGCAGTTTAATTAGAGATGTGAAACCTACATTTAGCTAACAATGCCCATTTCAAAAAAATTAAACATACTTTTAAAATAATCCCTTTTAAATTAAAATTTGGCAACATACTATATTAATAATAATCTCTTTTAAAATTAAAAATTATCTTTCTTCAAAGGATTTCTAACTTCTAGAATCATTCAGTTTTCTCTTTAGCTTTATCTGACTTCTGCTCATCCTTTTTATCTACTGCAGTTTCATTTGTCTCTTTACTATCAGGATTGGTTATACTAGCAACTACAGGTCCTTTCACCTCTGTGTCCATAGTGCCATCTTTAGATTCTTTTCCATCTTCTCCACCTGCTTCAGTGTTCACTTCATTTCCCAGTATCTTAACATCACCTTTGTCCCCACTCTGACATATATTGCTCTTGGAAGACTTTTCTTCAGTTTTGTCCTCTTTCTTGTCACCAGACTCATCTCTCGTACCATGAACTACATCTGGATTACTAGTGGTTACTTGAGGTGACTTCTTGGAAGACTTTTCTTCAGTTTTGTCCTCTTTCTTGTCACCAGACTCATCTCTTGTAGCATCATCTACATCTGGATTACTGGTGGTTACTTGAGATGACTCCTTTCCACTCTTACTTTCTCCGTCATCATTACCACCTTCATTTACGTTACCGTCAGATGACTTCTTTTCATTCGTTCCCACTTTGTCAGTACTGTTATCACTACTGGCATCTTTTTTAGGCGGCTTCCTTCTATAACGTTGCTCTTCCTTACCTTCTCTGAAGCCTTCCATTATTGCATTCAAGTTGTACTTTCTCAACTTAAAGAGTCCTTCAAGACACTTATACAACACCCATTACGCACTCCTTCCACCAAGATCACCTTGTCCGGGTTTGTGAGATCACCGATGATTCCCCATCTCCGTCACCATGCGATGGAGGGCGCTTATCACATCATTGCGTTTCAGGTGCCCAACAGTTTCTAACCTTGAACCTGATACAGAGCTGAGTTCTTGCTTGTCAATCAAGCTCAAAGTGTGGTTTGGGACATGTCCAGCGTGTTTCTCATGTCCTTACCCAAGTCAGGGGGGGGGGGGGGGGGGTGATCGGTATGTAGCTGTAACTGGCAGCATGCGCATAATGTGACGGGCTTGCTGGTCTTGGTTTCTTGGCTGTGCGTGCGTATACGGATGCACTAGTTCAACAGGGGGTCATCAATCTGAAACATAAAATCATATCGGTGGCAAGACTTATGGGCTTTAGTCTTAAGTTCAAACGTGTCACTCTCATACTACTTTTATGATCTCACATATACCATTTGCCTGATCCCCATAATGCATCTCGTATTGTGCCCATTTCCTCCGGGAACTTGTACCAGAGTTCATGTTTACAAAAAATCCTGTTGTTCGTACCATACAAAGTCCTTTTCACTAAATGTAATCTTACAGAAATGTAGAATACCATATAGGACTAAAAACAAGCAGGCCTGATGTTGAAATTTACGACAAGGTGGCATTTTCGATTGTACCGCGTGCGTCCCTAATGGTTTACCTGCCAGACCAATATAGTTCCCATTCCTGCCACATTGAGACCCCAAATCAGAATGTTATGTGGTCGCGAACACCCCATCACAAAGCCCCTTATGGTGGGGTCTTTTTCTGACCCCTTTAGGGCCTCTAATGGAGTTCACAGGGGCGTCTCCTGAGTCCTGTGTTTTAGTGTTTTTCGAGCTGCTGCTAGGAAGAGCTTCATAGCCCAAAAATTTTCAGGACGTTTCGGCAATTATTTCAAGATTTGTTTGAAATTTCGGAAATCGGATAATATTTTTTTTTTTTGCAGATTTGGAAGTTCACAATAGGGATGATTCCTATAAAACAGGGAAGGTTGGCAGGTATGCAGTTTCAACTGGGCAACGTCACGATAATTAAAATTTTCTAGTATTGATATTATGCTCTTACCGTATGTTTGTAGCTGACTTGAGGCTGCTACAAGTTCCCGGATAGATGGGCCAATACAATGCATATGGGGATCGTGCATATGTCTAATTCAGCAGCTATCTGGAAGATTGATTATACTACTCAAAAATCTAATGGGTATCTTGATATTGTCAGTACCAGTTCCCATAACCACCAAAAACAAAACATCCAAGTCCGATACCAACATGGTATAATTGTTGTTGTGCTCAGCCGAACTTATATATTGTTGGTCTCAGACCTTGGTTGGGTATCATGTTCCAACTTATATTTATCTCTCTAATTAATGTGCCAGTGTACATTGCATTTGGGTTTGATAAGTGGATATTTGTTTTCAAAGCCAATCACTATGCAGATTTGAAGGGAGGTTACATATACATATATTTTTAAAACATAGCGAGACCAATAAATGTTGGGCGTATATCATCCATTTTATCATTATTATGTTTTGGCTCCAAGATTTGCCCACATTTGGATCCATTACAAACATAATCTGGTGTAATTGCCTTAGAACTTTTCGAAGGAGATATTGAACCTAAAACCCTAACCAAACTGGGAACCCACACAAACACACACACATGATCATACATACACACACACACACACACACACCTCAGATGACCTATACCTTGTCTATGACCTTGACATCATGCACATATGTAGAATCCGTAGTGTCACCTTAACCCCAAGTCTGAGATACAAATTGATCGATTAAGCCCACATTAATTGGTCGACTATGAGTTGAAAAAATTGTCGAACCCCTAATTTTAAAACTCATAGCGAGACCAATAAATATTGGCATAAATCATCCTTTTATCATTACCATGTATTGGACTCCGCTACTAAGGGGAAACTCAGTGAAATCCTAATACATTCTTAAAATCATATAACCGTCTGTTCCCGCAATAAACTGGCACATTTTCTTGGAAATGAATAAATGATCACTTCATTTATTTCCTCGCGGCGTATCAGTGAACAATAGATACACTAGACTTCAGCAAACAATGGAGCTAACGATAATCAATTACCGACCCATTCTGTGGTTCGAAAACACTATCAGATTCCTTTTCATCTGGGAGTGAAGGACCATTGTTTTATTGTCTCGCGGTTGAAGAGATTCAGGTGTTACCGATTTAGACGAAGTAATTTTTAATGACGTAAACACCACAATACTTATCCTCATTCACATATAAGTAAAATCTTGACATCTTCTAAGTGGTGTGTTCAATTGAACTTGACCATATTTTTCATCATTTATTTGCAAAGGAAGAAAGAAACAAACATCAATGACAGAATGTGCTGGGTAAGCTTTACTAACAACTTGTGCAGAATTAAATCGTAACTTGTATGCGTTAACTACTTTCTATTCATTTAAACGTTTTCCGATTAAAACTTGGGTCCGACTATATATACTGTAAATGTTGTTATTGTGAAAGAGGACGGGTATTTTGTTACCCACACGAATCGTGTAGGTGAAACACCTGACTATGAATGATGGCCCGCAATACCGGCCCATGAATATTTTTAGTTAACGGTTGCGAAGTATATATACATATCCACTGGTGATATTTTATTCATTGTCAGAAAATGTGCCAGTTTTATGCACGGGAACAGACCAGTTATATGATTTTAATCATTTATTATGAATTTTTTTTTAACACCAGCGGGTGTACCCGTGTACAAATGCCCATAGACAATTTCGATATCGATGGTGATAGCGCCACCATTTTCGATAAGCATATCAATATTAAGCATAAACGTATTCATGACGTAATCCGGGGCATGACGTAGCGGAAAAGCGCCACGCACGGCTGGCGACTATAAGCTTACAGATTTCATGCAGATACAGTGTGCATTACGCATCCATTCTCTTGATCGAGTGTCTATCCCGATTTATATAGGATCCCTAATTACACTTGGTTATCCCTTAGCCCCCCGATGGGTACAACAAATTTTTTATATAGTTGGTTGTTTGGTCTTCGCCACATATTCTACTTCAGGTCGATCTAATACATTGGTAAGCATTCCAATATCAAAAAACCTTGGTTAAAAAATTGGGGTGCTTCTTTCTGGAATGTCCTTGTGTCCTTTGAAAGATTGACTCCGAGATTTTCAAAATACAATTTTTTGTTTGAAAGGTGCAACGAGAGATTTCAAATATCAGGTTGTCCCTAATATTGAAAGTTCTGATTTTTGCCCTGAGTAAAAGCTTTCCATCCAAAATATCCTAATATGAAAGGATTAAGCTGAAAAATGTTCTTTGGTACAAAAATTGTGAAATTTATCATTTTCGTATAGGAGCAATACAAAATTCAGCCTAGTTTTACATTGAAAATAAGCAAATCAAAATTACCTATTTCTCTCTTTAAGACATTTCTTTAGCCATACAATACAAAGTAAGTAATCTATTGAGTATCTAATCTATATGAATTACTATTATGACACAATATTTTGGGTGCCTCAAAATACTCTTGTTGCCCTTTAAATCGCTTTTAAAAGTAGTGGACTAGAACTAAAAATAGTCCCACCGAGTGCTCATTCCAAGTTTGAAATGAATCGGATTTTTGTTTTGATGCAGGAAACCACTTATGTATAGTAAAAAATATAACATTACTGTGTATAACAAACATTCGAGCTGAAAATTCTAACAAAGTTGTGATTTTCTATATGGAATACGACTTCAAATTGATCTTGTTTATTTCACACAGTGGTTAACTTATGACAAGCATTATGTATATCAAAAAAAAAAACCGATTTTTTAAGAAATGAGGGACCTCCTCGGGAAATCTTCTGAGTCCCTTTAATTGCCCCTCTCTTTCAGATCATGTTCCTACAATATACCCCTTTGCTTTGATGAAGGCCACATTCTTTGCGCCACTTTCAACAGCCTGGAAGCGTTGTTTCTCCTCCTCCTTCGTGTTTCTTCATCCCATCCTATCTCCTTCTGCAGACTGGCCTCCATGTCATCACATTGTAAGCCACAAAAGTACTCGCCATTCATTATGCGCTCACTATCAACTCTGTTACAATACTTTGCAATACTACCAATCACACTATGGGGGAGACCTATCGGCCAGGACAATGCAAATACCAAAAACAAAAGGTCAGTAAGGTCACTTCACATACCACAGAAATTTAGCAGGGTGTATGTATTGTTGTACTGGAATGTAATGGGAGCTTTCGATTTCCACGACGGATCGTTTCCACAACGATAACACACCAACCGGTGTCGTCCTCGCCACGACCGTTGTAGGGCTATTTGCGTGTTGTAGATCTGGGAGGAGTTCAGGATGACTGACGTATCGCAAAATTGGCGCATGCGCACATGTTCAAGGACACCGTCCTAGAACTATCCATCAGATTTCGCAAGCTCCCAATGTCTATCCCCACAACATGACGCATCTATTGCAGGAGTTCTCACTGGCAGCCCACAGGTCAAATCTGGCCTCTAAACTTATGTTTGGCTCACAACTAGCCCAAAACACACAAAAAGAGAATAAAATAAACGTATTCACCCCGAGCATGCATCTGGCACTCTTTGGCCTGTGGCAAATATAGATTTTCATAACCGACAGGGGTGGAGGGCATTTTTCCCCCTAAATTCTTTTTCTTTCCCCCAGTTTGCCCCCCCCCCCTCACCCATCCGAAAGAAAAATGACAGATTTTTGGCAAAAATCAGCAATTTGGGACCAAAATCATCGATTTCCCCCCTAAAAAATTCACTTTGCCCGCCCCCCCCCAGAAAAATAGGTCTGTGCCACCACTGTTTCTTGACAAACAAGCACAGGCCCCCTATTTTTGCACGCTGCACTTGCAAAACATTCTATTGCCTTTTAAGCCCTTTTAAGGGTTTTGGGGGTCTTTTTTTTGTATTCTGGACATCTGTCTCCCGAATGATTTAATGCCGGGACTGTCGTAGTCCGTATCAAAATGGCTGTTGTGCACAGTTGTAATAGTTTAATTAGTACTGGACCTTTGACCTCGGGAGTGCGAAACAGCGTCCCCCCGCCGTTCGTTTGTAATTTATTTTTAGTTCTGTCGAAATACGCCGTGTAAGTTGGTTTTTGCGGGATGTTGACTTCGTCATTTTGACTGTATAAACGCCCTCCCTTTTGAAAAAATGCACCGCCCGGGGCTTTTATTCGGAACAATACGGTACTTATTTCACACATTTTTTACATGTATTTAATAGTAACAGAATATTATTTGAGTGAAAAATGATACAATATTGTGAGCATGTTCCCGAGCAACTCGGTGATTTTTATTGTGTTAGTTTTAAAGGGGTTGCCCGATTTAAGAATATGAAGTTTTTCATCTTGATAGTATGACCTTCACTCCAAAACCCGTCTGTAAAGTTTCAACGCCTATTTCATCCGTTTTGATGCGAGCTAAAACATGATTTTGGTAGCCCCCTAGAGTACTTTGTAAATTAAAATTGGACGAGCAAACTGGGGCACATTTTTGCTCATAACTTCCAAACCGAACATCCTTTGGTTCTAAGATTTCACGGGTAAATGGAAAAATATAGTTTTCTTCTGATACCAACAATGTTGACCACTTCCGGTAAAATCTGGGGCTTTTGGGGACTAGGCTATTAGTAATTTGGCCATGGACCTTTAAGTGGCTATTTTTTGCGTCCACATGGACGCAAAAATTTTACTCTATTAACCAAAGTGCGTCTACCTCTGAAAAGTACGTCTATGACGCAAACGCACACTTATGTGAACCCTGATACACATCCTTACCATCATCATCACCATCATATCATCGATCCTGACTATCTCCTCCATCCTCCTCGTGATCCTTCTCCGGCCCGTACATTGGTCCGCATACTCCGGAGAGAATTGTAGGCTTCTTTGATGCAAGGTTTGACGCCATGGTTACATTCAAGAGGATGCCCCTCATGCCAATACTGAGCATGGTGTCCCCTTACGCACTCGCTTGCCCTCCTTAGCCCGGATGTAGTATGATTTCGACCGCTTTTTCCCACGGTTTTGTTGCGGTGCCACTGACACTCGGCTGCTGATTCTCTGCCATATGGGCTGATGTTTGTGATAGTTCAGATTTCTGAAAAAAACTGAAACATGCCACAGAGCAATGTAATTTTTATAGGGCGATAGTCATTTGTAGAATGTGCAGGTATACGTATCGGTGAAATCCAGATTTTTGCTTAACAATGACTTTCAAAGGTATTTTTAGCTTAAGTGGATGGCCCAGCTATCCATGACTTTATAATCAAGACCATTTTTTAGCCTCTAACTAAAGTAACAAGGCGGTTCTCGAACCATCAAGTCTCGCCTGCTTTCGGGCATAGCTGGTAAGACAAAAAGCAGCACCCCAAGAGTACAAACTAACAGTGGCCGCTTTAAGGACTGTCAAGTAGAACCTAAGCCCATGTGAAAATTTGTTTAATATTAACATGAAAAAGAGAAAAGTTCTAATTTAAGGATCAATTCATAACTGAAAAACTGAGCCACCTATATACAACTGCATCAGGAGAGATCTCTTTAAATTATGCTTTCCTGAAAAAAATTTACAGAGTCTGCATCTGACAGTCCCTCATCAATCTGTCACTATGAACAAGTCCCAAGGAAAATTTGCTTTACGGCTATCATTAAAATGCACGGAAATTTCCAGGCGCATAACTTGAAAACTGAGCTACCTATGCACAGTGAACTGCAACATGAGATAGAGCTCTTTAAAAACAGCTTTCCTGGAAAAAAATGGACAGAACTCCATTGTCTGACAGCCCATTAAGGAACTGTCATAGAAACTAAGTCCGTATGAAGATTTTTTTTAATATTACTGAAAATAAAGAAAAGTTACATTTAAGGTTCATAACTTACAACTGATTCATGAAGAGCTCTTAAAGCGGCACTGCACATTTTCACAAAATATGAAATTTCTTCATTATGCTCTCAAATGATAGTCCCTAGGCCATTGGGATAACAGAGATATATTTTTTTACACATAACAAAACATACCCAAAAACAGATATGGACATTGAAATGAGGATAAAGGCATATGTCATGTTGGTAGGCCACTTTTAAGTTTTCCCTAACTTTAATCACAACTGTGTATAATTACATGTATTTTGGACTCGTACTCACTGATATTAAAACCACAAAGCTTATAGACGGTCACACAGGTGTGCATAGCGTGGGGAAACATAGACGGCGTGCCTGTTCTTGTTTTAAGGGTTGTTTTACAATCATGTGCCGACCACTTGGCTGAACACTACAATGTTACCCATAAAAAACATTGTCTGTACTTTTTTCATAATGGTAAACTATTCCACTTAAAGAAATACCACCAAATACTACCTACAGCTGCAAAGAAACCATTGTGGGAAATGCTTGATGACTAACAAAAATATGAACATAATGTTGAATTTGCCTTAAAATGAACCGTCTCATTTGTTGAAGGTTAATATTTGAGAAGATTCAGTACTGTCATAAAGAACATTGGGACAAACATTCAACCACAAAATAATTTCAAAGGCAAGGGTAATTAATATCCAAAAATCTTAAAAGAACGGTTGACCATTTGTAAACAACATTGCCTCCCTGCTATGGTCGGTGGCTAGTCTGGAAAAAGGGGTTTTTTTTCAATGTCGATGCAATTTGTTATTATCGACAAGTGGAAACCCTAAGGCGATTCAAATAGGAGGGATTTGTTTTGAAAACAGTAGTTTTTTTTCTTACTCCTGTTATTTGAATCTCCTTTTTTTCCAATGTCGACCCTTCCCCCCCAGCCCCACTGGTTTTCGCCCGAGAGTTGACCTATGGGGTTGCGGACCGAGGGACGAGGCATGATTTGGATGTCCAGCGGTGAGTCAGTGGTATGACGTCACCGGGGATCGCCTGAATAGAAACTTGTGTATATTAGTTTTGGGGTCATCTGGTTCACCAAAGATTATGCATTTTGTTATTATCGACATTGGAAAAGGAGATTTCCAAAAACTGGATTTAATGAAAACAATACGTTTTCAACATACACTGGGCACATTTGAAAAATAGTGCGCCCTCGAGATTTTTCAAAATCGATACTTTTGCATGGTTTGTAAAGCTTTTATATACAAAAATACAAAAGCCCTCACCTCACCCGAAATGATTAAGACCAAATCAGCTTCCTTATGGTAAACAGAACGATTTTGTAATTTAGCGTCGCCGGCGACGCTTAATTCAGCAGAAGACGAATATGGCGTTTAAGGTTTGTTTTACAATCAGGGACCATCGGCTGTCTCATTTGGGTGAAAAATGAAAGTCTCACTTTTTCAATCATGATATTTTTCAATATTAAAAAAAGAAAAAACCTAAAAAATTTAAAAGAATAATTCCAAAATTTTGAGGCGTCATGTCTTCGTGAACAATTTCTATGATTTTCTCGGAGAGGACAAGATTTTGACAGAATACTTCATTCATTTCTACATTTGGGGTGAAAAAACAAAATGCTTTGATTATTTTCAGTATTAATATTTTTTGTAATATAGATATTCAAACAGTATGTTTCCAAATTCGAGATGTGAAGTCTTCAGGAACAATTTTTATGGTTGGTCGAACTTCATGTTTTCGGAAAGGACAGATTTTGACGGAACACTGACTTCCAACATTGATACATGTGTTACAGGAAAACTTAATGGATAGCCACCAAATTTTACTACAAATGTATAGACATAAACTAGAGTTTTTAAATAAAATGATTCAAATCAAGTCTGTCAATTTAGTTTAAAAGCTTTATTAGTCCTAAATATGGAGAGGACATTTTTTAATGGAATTTACCACTAAATTTCCAAATGAGAGCAATGTTATCAAATGGTCCACATTCTTTTAAGATTTCTGGATATTAATTACCTTGCCTCAATGTTCTTTCTTTGTGTGTTGAAGTTAATTCCGTGAAGTCCCGGAATCGACTTACCTTGAACTAATTATGCTCACGCTGTTCGAGGATGGCACGAGAAAAAACGCCGGCCTCTGGACTCATATCCTTCATGTAAGTTGTTTGAAGGAATTGGAAGAGCGCCAGCCAACAGTATTTATGATTTGGTTCTTGGCGGAGGCCGCGGTGAAAGCCAGCCGAACTTGCTACTCTCTGGGTGTATGAGCCGTACTGTTCGCGCGGCGTTCCCGCATGGTCCTGGTTTATAACCCTCGCAGACCCACATGCCCAGAGTCCCGTCTTTCGAGCAGCCGGATGCGGAGGTCGTGTTATGCGACAAACAGCTGCTCTAACCCGCCCACGAAGGGGCCTTTGTCCGGGAGAGGTAAATTTTAGAGCCCTTTACCGGACACCACAGACGGTCCCCCTCCCCGTTAACGGAATAACCTTACTGACATATCCGGCAAGAACAATGGTGGGGCCTTGAAGCCAGGTTGTTCATTCTTTTGAAGGAAACCCGGGAAATGGAGAGTGCACCGAACGTCCAAACACCATGAATTTCCCCAGCGACAGTGCGTGTAACTCTGAGGCGCGACGGCCATCGCCAGGAGAAAAATAGTTTTGGCAGTACTAACGGCGGCCAGACTGAGGAATAGGAGAAGGGGAATAGTGGGGGCGGGAAAGGGAGTGGAAGGGCGATGGGGAAATGTAAGGAGAATCTGAGATAGGGAAAGAGGGATGGGAAGGGGGGGTGAGGAGAGGGTAGCGGAACAAATCGGCTCATACGGTACAACTGTCAAACTCCGTAGGGCGGTTGCCAAGTCCCACCCCGGCATAACTGGCCTCGTTTGGCAGCCCTGGGTATAACATGCCAAGTAAGAGCGATTCAAATACTCAACACCCTTCGGTACAGCACCAGGACTCGTACCTCGGTGATAAAACTGAATCGCCGACCTTTAATTCCTTGATTTGTGTTTGTGTTTAGGCCACTACTGAATAACGAATTCAGGATGTCTGCGATCTGGCGAACAGGGGAAGTGGCCGGACACTTTGTTTTTCGTCCTGCCACCACTTAGGAAGACCTGCCCCCGTCCAAAAGAAGTGACATGTGGTGGATCTTCGCCAGCCCTGCCGCCAGAATCGTCACGTCACGAGAAAGGCCAGCGGCCAAGCTGTCAGAGAAAGCGTCACCAGACTCTGGACATCCGCAGGATTTCTCCCCACAGAACAGTGATCCCGCTGGAGCGTCCCCGTATCCCCTGCTAGCAGGTTCACCAGCGACGAAACCAGGGCTGACGAGGCCAGAAGGTGGCCACGAGTATTACGTCGCAGTCGAGACCCTTTGCCGACCATTTCCTTTACCACTCGTGGTAAATGAGTGGATCGGGGGGACTGCGTAATCCTTTCATCCCCGACCAGTCCCAGTGAAATAGCATCCCAAACGCCCACGCTCCCGGGTCTCGTCCCCGGGAAGCAGAACTGTGGAAGCTTGGCAATTTCTGGCGGCACAACGCAAATAATCTATCGCGGGCGATCGTAGGACCCGGAAGATCTGTTTGCGCAACCCCGATGACAGGGACCACTCCAGAGAAGTGGTCCCCCCCTGGATAGACAGTCCGTGGTGACATTTAGAACGCCCTGAAACGCCCCGCAATTAAACGTGATCCCCCCTCTCTCGATCCACCACTCTCGATCAGGATGCGAGTGTGGAGACAAAGAGGGGGGACTCGTTCCACCTGGCCGGTTGATATACGACAACACCGTAGTGTTGTCGGCTCTGATGAGGGATCTTGCCACCGGCCACCATGTCCTGGAAATGACGCTGTGACATAAGTCACCAGCTTTCAGTTCCCGGAATTGAAGGAAGAGGACTGAGTCCGGGCCTGACCAGCGGCCCGAACAGTCTCGTCCGAATATGACCGCTCCCTCCCTTACTCTACTTCATCTGTGTCAGAATCGATCCGGGCTGTGCCGGAGGGAATCCCGCCCTGAAAGATTGCTGGGCAACCTTCCACCAGTACAGAGCGTCCCTCAACTATGGGCAGTCCTCGGGAACAGGTGGTCATACACATTGGTCCCTGTGGACGGGCCGATAGTGGCGCCTAAGGGTCAGCTGGATGGGCGCATACGAGGCCGACAGTAAGGCACGAGTTCCACAAGCTGCCCATAACCCAAACACCCGAAGCCAAGCCAGAGCACGAGCATGGCTGACTCCGGACAGGAGCATGGCGCATTGAATGAAATTGGCAACACTCTCCTTCGTTGGAAAACACGGCCATTGAAGACGATCCAGCGTGCGCCCCTGAAAAACTGGGACTGGCTTTCGGCTTTCGGCTCGAAGTTTGGACTTCGACAGGTTCTCGATGAACCCCTCGTCGGCTGTAATCAAACCATCGTCCAGATAGATACCAATGTTGATCCCTTCAGTCTGAGAAACCGAGCCAACGGCCTTGACCACACAAAAAAAAAATTGAAGACTCGCGGCGCGCCGTGGACAGGCCGCACGGGAGGCACCCGAAAAACTGGTACCTTCTTGTTCTAAATCTGGAAAGCTCGTCCCGACTTGGTTTCCCGATCGATCGGGATGGTTGGATGAGGCAATCTTGAATCCAGAATGTTTGCCCATCGTTTTTGGATTGGGCAACGAGAGCTGGGGCCCAACCGTCTCCATCTCGAATTTCTCTTCGGTTTTGATGAAGGCTTTGACCATCGGCTTTCCAGTTGAGAATCGGCCGCCAATCGCTCCGTCTTCCTTGGTGAGCTATGAAAGAGCTCGACCAAAAGCCAGACGGTAACCGTCGGAGACTACACCCCACCCAGCGATCGCCGACGGTTTCTCGCCAGCGATGCTGGTATTTGATTAATCGGCCACCCACCGGGGGATAACCCCACGGCGGAAGTTCCTTGGGCAAAGGCCCGGGAACAAGGCGGCCGCAACCCTTCACACCCAGACTCCTTCGAGGACGCTTGGAGGTCTGGCTCTTCCCTTGCCATGCTTCCGCTTCCCCAGACGTCCCAGAGGACACCTTAGAGACTGGCGGAGCAACGGCAGCGTAAGTTGTCACGTGCCAGCGGGGCTTGGCGCTTCCTCTTAGACGAACGTCTTCTTCTTCTTCGAGGCGGCAGCCTTGCCCTGCCCCTGCACCTTGGCGAGCACAGCCTCAAGGGTCTTCTCGTTCTTATCAGAGTCGCAACCTGCTCAATGACAGATTTCAACTCCGACCCGAACAGAGAAGACCCGCGACGGGAAACCCTTTTGAGGCCTGTCGGCCAGCCCGGAGAGGTGGCCGCTTATTCGCTAGGGACGTTTCTTACGGCCGCAAGCACCAAGGTGCGCGCTGCAAGTGCCCTGACAATATCTGCGCCGGGATGCCAAACCCCAACCCGCTGCGAGAGCACCCGAGCTAACTCCGGGTTACTCCTGGCCCACCGCTGGCCAGTCCCCCCAGATGGTGTGAAGGAGGGTCAGTTTGAAAACCGAGCATGCGCATGAGTGTGTGACCGAAAGTTGCCCCGATCTAATGGTCTTCCACCGTCACCCTCGCAGAACCACGAGAAGGCAGACAGGCTTGACCTCTCCCCCCCCCCCCCCGAGGGAAGAACACTCGCGGACCTCCTGTTCGAGGTCTGGCACGGCAAAAAAGCTTCTCGTAGTCCTCTTTCAGGAACTTTGGAGGGCACGTCCCCAACTCTTCGCCTGGACCATGCTTTATCCGGGTCGGACAAGGTACGGGTCCACCTCGTCCCGAAAGGGTCTGAGGCAGAGTCAACGCCGTCTGAGCATACTCTCGGCTGCAGCACAACCCAAACGAATGGTCGCTGTCAAGCACGAACCGTTCGCTCCCCGCATGGAGAATCGAAGCCATAAAGCCCTCCGAAAGAATCTCATACACTTGCCAGGCTCAACTCAGCAAACCCATCCGCCCTGGAATCCGACAGTGAAGCAGAGAACTGCTTCACCAGCTCTTCCAAGGGGATTGTATTTTTGGCCGCCCCCGCACCCAACCGACTCCTCTACCCATCATTCGCCAGAGGCCCCGCGCGGATCCGTAGTCCTCGGTGCCTGGGAGGTACCTGGCCACGGACGCATGCACCACGGGACAGGGGGAATTGGGAGGGGGACAGGGATGCTGCTGCGCAACATAGCCTGCGACGCGGCAGGCTGCTGATCCGGCGTCAACCGCAGGCTTTGTCGCGTGGAACCAAGCCCGGGGGTCCCCTTCCGCCATCCCGCTGTGAGCCATCCCATGGAAAAACCATAGGCCCCGCATGCCGAAAGGCAATGCGGGGGATACGCTTGAGGTGCAACACCCCAAGCGTACCCCGGGTTGGGCTGGTACCCAAAGCCTGGTGAACCCCGTAGCCAGGGCCTGTATCCCGAATCCAACCCTGTGGCCGACTGCTGCCCGTACGCAGCTGACTGCCCAGATTTGACCCCGATACAAGTGCCATGACCCACCGGGATCATGCCTGCCCCCCTTTTGCCAACCCAGGTTTGGCACCACGGGGGAGACAGCAAGCCGAGGCTGAGGCAAACCGCTGCACCCGATCCCATACCCCCGTACCCACCACCCGCAGGCCCGAGCCCCCAACCCAGTGGACGGGATCCCTACCGCAGCCAGGGTCGAAGTCACGGAAGTAGGTGCCCAGCAAGACTGGGTGATCACGGCCTGTGACACGGAGGTTACAGCAGGTACCACCGCACCGATCGTCGTCCGTACCCACCCCCCGCAGGCATGGCGCAAAACTCCCCTGCCTTCCTCCGGACCTGGAGCCCATCCCGCAGCATAGGCAGCAAGTGCCCCCGCCGCGCGGGAAAGCCCCGACCCCAGACAGGGTTGGTACCGAACCGCAGCTCCCCAAGGGACGCCCCGATAACCGACGCCGGACCAGTGCGCAAGCCCTCACCAGCCCCGAGGCCGGCGTGCGAACCACTGCCTACACCTCATCGCCAGTGCAGTCCGCGCACCGGATGAGGCATCATCCCCGAAGGGAGAGCCCCAACCTCGGCCTTGCGAACCTCCCAGCCCCGAAGGGGGAGGCCACCTGATCCCGAGCTACCCTGTCCCGGGGACCTGCGGCTTTCTGAGGCGGCGTCTTCTGAGGCGGCGGCTTCTTGAGTCGGCGGCTTCTTAGGCATCGCCTCCCCCGAATGGGAGCACCAAGCCTCAGCCCGGGGAGCTTCAAGCCCCGAAGGACGAGGCGTAGCCAGGCCTCAAGCCACCTCTATCCCATCCGGCTGGGAACGAGCAGCTCCAGTGTGCCCCGCAGCGAGGTTCAAGCCCTGAGGGCGATCCCCAGCAGAGCGCTGTCAAGCCCGAGCCGCCGCGGTGGGTGTGGTTGAGCCACCACCGGGACCGAATCCCCTGTAATGCTCGGGGAGTCACCACAAGCCGCCGCCTTCCCGTACGTAGCAACTGCGCCGTTGTCGACCTGCCAGGATGGATTTCCGCGAGAGAACTCCCGTTCCCGCCCTCGATCATGTCCCAGTGAATCCCAGTCCTACACAGTAAAAATAGGCAATGGGACTCCCTAGTACAAACGATCGATTGCGCCATTCATAGTCGTTTTGGGGATCCCACTCAAAACAAAGTGAGCGGCAATCCCCTTCACAGAGCATGCTTGGTCATTGAAAAGCGTTAAGCCGCAACGAGTACACCAATAATCAAAGTTAATTGGCCTTCCCTCCTCTCGAAGGACCGTGATTTCAACAAAGACAATCCTTCAAGAGAAGGACAAAGAATTACAAAATACCAAACCAGAAGAGGATGTTTCAAAAAAAAAAAAAAAACTAGGGTAACGACCTGGGCTTCAAGGATGGGTCTTGGAGGTAATTATCGTGACTATCCCTAAAGAACGCTAGGCCCAATGGCCGGCTGGCTCACGAACTAAATCTATGACGCCTTATTCCACAAATTATAATTTTATAGAAGGCTGGACACTCATCGGATTAGCTTGTCTGGACACATATCTGTAAGGCAACACAAAAGAATAGGAGTTAGAAAATATTGACCCGAACACTGAATTAGAGTCTAGTGTAGACTGCCCCGTTTAATAATAATACACCATCGAGTAATGTAGATTTAGTCGAAGTATATTTTAAAAACGGATATAAAACAGCCCAAAGTTGTTTACCGGTGACGTAGCCTCTCCTCGCCAAGGAGAGCTGATAATTGCCGTCCGAACGTAACAACTTAAAAAGTGTGTACACCACCGACCCAATCAAATTGACTCAAAAGTCGTTTTAATAGGTATAATGGGGAAATTTACCGGGTTCCGAATTTGCCAGACCAAATCTGTAACCTACGGGCTTCAGCGAATTTGGCCAGAGTTCGACGCAAAGTCTCGATCCCAAAATCCTAAAAAACCTAAAAACGACCCAGGACATAGCCTAACGAAACTTAGAGTTTTTTTCTCACCCTAGTCTGGCCGACAAATACCGCTCAAACCCTTTTTTTTTTTTTTTTGGGGTTTGTAATTTCCTACTCGAATCGGGAGCTAACCGATACATCTCACCGGTCCAGGTAGAGCCCCAAAGTGAAAGAGGACGAGCATGAAGGGAATCGCCGGTGACGTCAGTGGTATGACATCACCAGGGATCGCCGGAAGCGAATTTGTGGTAATAGTTTTGGGGTTCATCTTTGTGCACCAAAGATGATGCAACTTGTTATTATCGACATTGGAAAACCCTAAGGAGATTTCCAAATAAAAGGAGTTTCTTTAATTACTGCTTGTCCCTTACTGCTATTACTGCTTTCCCTGGGAAGAAAATGGGCAGAGTTCTGCCATCTGACATCCCGCATCAAGGAACTGTCGCTAGGAACAGTCCATTAGGAAAAGATTGTTTAGCTAAAAATGAACTTACAGTATAAACTTTAAAAGCTCTTAACTGAAAACTGAGCTACTTGCACATATTAACTGCATGCAGGAGATAGAGCTGTTTTAAACTAAGAGCTTTCCTGGGAAAAACTTGGAAACAGAGCCTCTGACATCTGACAGCCCCAATTTAAGAAACTGTCAGTAATACTAATGACTAGTCCATATGGAGCATTTTTTTTTTAAAATGAATGCATGAAAATATGAGTCTAAACTTTCAAAGGTTCTTAACTTGAAAACAAAACCCCTTAATACATTGTTTGTAGGTCTATCCCTTACAACCATAAAATTTAAAGACAACTAATCAGTGAATCCCCCGCGAAAGAGTCAAAATATTTGAAATTTACAGGAATAAGGCCTAAAAGTGAAGGATAATCTGTACAATTCTCATTAAGTTATTTTTTCTAAACTGAAAAATTGGTAGAAAATCAAGAAAACGGCAAATATTTCAAAGATATGAAATCCCTATTCCATCACGTGTTGCAGTAAGTGACCGTACGGACAATTAACTGCAACAAAATATCTGAATTTTGTCGTTACTAGCTGCTTTTGGTCCTATTACTTGTAGGTTATGTTTAAGATGGTATACCTGTTACTAACATGTCAAAAATCTGATATTTGATGATTTTTTTTGGATTCCTGATTTAGCAATCACTGTATAGTGTGCCTGAACTAAAATACCTTCACAGACCTTTAAGCACCTGTCATATCAACGACTAGACGAACTGAACCTGACAACACATGACATAGAAAGGCGCGGAGAGATCTCACAACCTATAGAAATCATGAACCAGATAGAAAAATCCACAAAAATCAACCCCGAAATCAAATTGTCAGAAAGGCTCCTACACCAGCCCAAGAGTACTCCAGCAAAAGTTTTGCCACATGAATATCCCGACTAGCTTGTGAGAAATACGTCTTTAGCCAAAAGTCGTGGACTTTTGGAACAAGCTGCCTGAGAGTGCTACCCAATCGCCCACACGCCTGTTTCAAAAAAGGACTATCTAAATTGGGTTATTAATGGGCTGTAAGGCTCCCTAAACCCAGCCACACTTCTCATCACTCTCATTGAAGATGGGGTGTGGCATCCAAGGTAAATCCATACGAAGTTACAGCCCACTAATCAGCGTTTTTTTTTTCAAAATGTAACAACTCCGCGCCCTATTTTTCATCAAAGTCCATTTTTTGCACCATTGTATTGGAAATAGTTGTAACAGGCCCCCGTAAGTGGCTACGTAATTTGTCAAGATATCCATTTTTATGCAATTTTTACTTCTTCTTCTTGCGTATGAGGCAGTCACTAAATATGTTGTAGATGGTTTGAGCCAACTCCTGTTGATTGGTTGGGGTTTGAGAGGTCTATGTCCACCGGTGAACGAAGTGGGCAACTCATTGAGAATGTGACCCGCAGTCTGTGATGTAGGAACCACACTGCAAGCTGGCGAATGGTCATCAGCCCCCCCCCCATCTGTGCATATTGCTGTTGAAGTGACCGACTCCTGTGTCAATCCGTTTTAAGGTGACTCCATCCTTGCGTGGACGATTGCTACCAGGGGGTAGTTCTGTCATAGGTTGTAATAATGTGTTGGTCTGGTCTTGGAGCGTCTAGCCAGGCAGTATTCCATGTCTGTAAGATGTTGAATGGGGATCTGGAGCGTTTAGCGGCAATGTTTCCACAGAAAGGTCGACGTAGCACAAGTCACTCTCTGTCTGCCGAGCTGTGTGATCCTTGACAGTGTTATGGCAGCAGGTGCTTGTTGTCCAGCAGAGCCTTCACCAGTTTGTGCATGTGGTGTTCTCTCCAAAGCACTGCCTGTGCAATGCCTGACAGCACTGGTAGAAACTCAGATGCGAGTGGAACTGCGGCACAGTAATAGTTCTCATGGTCTCGTGAGTACTATGTCATCTTCTTTGTGTGAAACTGTTGCAACCATGCTGGGGGCGGTATATTCAGCAGCGTAGACCAGTGCCCCAAAGTGTGGTGTGCGTAGCGTCATTGGGCTGACACCCCATGAAGATGCAGCAAGTCGACACAGGAGTTTATTCTCGAAGATACCTTGGCGCATATGGACTCATAGGTGCTGCCGATAAGTAAGCTGCAGATCAAGCTTCAACCCCAGATAAGTTGATTGTATGGCGTAGTGCTCCATTGAGGTTTATTTTGAAGCTGGCGATGAGCCCTCTCGGGTGTGGAGATGGAAGCGTAGCGGTGGTCTTGGGCTTCATACTGCAGCTTCAGCCAGGTCTTGAGATATGCTGCAGCAAGTAGGGCCATATCTTCAGTAAGAGTGTACTAACAAATTCGGGATCCTACTTTTAATTAGTAAAAACAGTCGGAATGCATCCTCACACCGTTTTATAATGCTTTAGTGTCTGTTTTCACAAAGAACATAAGATAGGTGTTGCTATGACCTAACACAAGCATTTAATAAAGACAAAAATGGGCATTTTGAATTTGGAAAAAAATGACTGATTGTGGCTTTAAATGGTTAAATCAAGATATTAAGTGGGTGAACCATCCGAAAGTCCGGCGAAAATGACGTCGGAAATCATTTTAACAGACTATCAATTGAAAATCTTTCAAATCTAGGTTCTTTTATTTGATTTGAAAATATATTTCCCTCTTTCTTTAACTTCATTTTTCTGTATACTTATTTTCTTACTTTTTATAAACTTTATTTTTATTTAGTGACGCTCCGGACCATTTTCCTTTTTTCGGCAAAACATACGATCCATATTTCCCATCATTTTACGGAAAATCCATACTAGTTGGCATGTCTACCTCCTACCAAAACTTCCAAAATCGAATGAAAAGGTGATGCTTGAATATAGGCTAATTTTTCATAATAATGAATTATTTTCAGATTTTTGGCCGCATAATCATAACACGGACGAACGACAGGAAACTATTAATCAAGTTTCAAGGGCCTTACCCGCCCGCATTGCTTTTTGGAGACTAGAAATACCTGTGTCAAAATTTCAAGATTGCCAAAATAATTCATTATTTTCAAAATATTGTCATTTTCACCAGGTTTAGCAATTGGAAACATAAATTTTTGTTTGTAAAACATATTTTTGATAACTTTGAAACAAAACCAGGCTTTTTATCTACGGCCCTACCTTCATGAAAATTTCTTTGGTGCATTTATTTCCATTTTGCAAAAATGAAAAAGGCACCTCATCAACCACAAAAAAAGAAGTAACAATAAACTCGGAATTGACTTTCATGGACCTTAGACGATAATGACCAAATGTAACAAGTGGGTATCCTAACATGTCCTGCAAGTGATAAGTCTAAAAGCAACCTAGTAAGGAAAAAATCGCATATTTTAGCCATTACTGTCCGTACAGACACTTACTACAACACGTAATTGAATGGGGATTCATATCTTTGAACACTGCCGTTTCATTCTTTCTGTCAATTTTTCAGTTGGAAAATATATATGAGAGCTCTAGAGATGTATCCTTCACTTTTAAGCTATTCCTGCAAATTTCAAATATTTTTTAACTTTTGGGCGAATTTCAAGAATTTTTAACTTTTAGGAAACATTTTGATGATATCCTTCCACAATTTTGCAGTGCAGTGCTTCGACCACCAGTGCCAGGGCAGTGCGAGCGAGATGAATCTTGAAAAGGCTAAAATGGTTAATCTTAGCTAGTTGAAAAATTACATAATACCACCTAAACCGAAGGTGTAAATGCATAATCTAGGCCTATATTGTAATTTTAAAACGGAATAAATCCCAACCCTAAATTTTGATGTTTTTTAAACTTTTTTTCTAAATTAAGGGGAAAAAATAACCTTCACCATGTTAAAAAATATATATTTTTAGCTTTTCTTTTTATTGCAGTACCAGCTACCAGGGCACATGCGATCATTCTACACACCCTTAGTTAGTGCCCAGGCTTAGCGCTTGCTCCTCAGGTCTCACCTGGTAACTGGTTATATTACTTGCTTCGTCGATAGTGTTTCAAATGGTTAAATTTTAGGAACAGAATAACATACAGTATTTTATTTTTTAGAGTGTTTTTCTTCTCATGAACCCTTTCAAAATGGACATTTTCATTCTGATTTCTGAACAACTTAAAAGCTGACTTGGAGATTTCTCGATGAGGGCGCACTATGATGGCACCACTGTGCATGAAAACGAAAAATCCGATTCATCTCTAACTTTGGAATTAAGCATTTTAGGTGACAATCTTTAGTTCTCTGAGTGGCTATTTTTAATTAATACACAAAAAAATTATATATTCAAAATCTCTGAGTCGGCCTTTAATTTCACCATGACATGTTCACTGTCATTTTTTGTTAGGCTATAGTCACCGTCACAATTCCTTTTCTGAAATAGGCGTCTGCAATACGTGCACGAGAGTTTCTGAGCGTAACGCGCAGACTATGTATTTCTTTTACGCCCTGTCTGGCGGGAATGCTGGCGTAGTCTTGACGCAGAGGAAAAGGTAGTCCCCAGAGAATTTGCAGTGGCAGCGCTCTCTGAAGTTAATGCCGTTTCAAATGTTTGAATTTCTCGCCCCGATGTCAAGTTCCGGGTGACTTACCTCCAATACCTATCAGACTCGCCAAACAATGGCGGCGATGCTGCACCAGTGTACCTCAGGTCACGCAGGTAAACTTTACTAGATTTTAACATTTCCAGGTATATCGCAGGATTTTCATCAGGCACCGCATTGGTAATGTTTTTCCTTCTTAACCATGTACACATTTTAAAGATTCAGATCGGCAAAGGTGGAAAAATAATTTGACTTCTCGGCACTGACCTCTACACAGGTCAGTGCTAGTTCGCAATGCAACCCTAAATATAAGAGCAAATCAGACGCATTCTTTAATCGGAATGACGTTTTCGTTATGGACCGCTAGTTTGCAGAAGAGTGTACTTAAAAACATGTAGCAGCAGATTTACTGAATTCACAATACAACTCGGATAAAATCACTCACCCAAGTTGTTGCTAATGTCCTATAATACAAATCATCGACAGTGATTTGCATATAGCCTTAGAAATAAACAAAATATACATCTACTATTTGCTTTCCCATGTTGAGTAATGGCGCTAGTATTGCCGCTGTCATCACTGTTGTGAAACTATACAATTATATATGGAAGAATTTCCCCTGAATTTTGTATCTCAGAATTACTAATTATGAATTTTATGCATCTATTATGATTAACGACCTTCTCAGGTAAGTGTGTGCTTTGTTTTATGAGCGAGGATAATATGAAACAATTTTATTAGCTCCGAATATTTGCGAAACCTTTTTTCTTTGGAGCCTATTCATTTACACTGCTACAGGTAATTGTATACAGAAGTTCTTCTACCATGATGCGAGTACACTCAAATAAAAACGTTCATCACGGTAGAAGTTCCTTTTACTAGGTCAGTGCATCTCGGGCTTATGACACTAAGCCAGGCGGGTGACACTGTGTACAAATGCCCATAGACGATTTTGATATCGATAGTGATAGCGCCACCAATTTCGATAAGCTACCTAATTAACTAATAATTTATGCAGAGTGACGTGTGACGGGAGATGACGTAGCACCACAGCGCCAAGTAGTTTCGGTACCGCAACCCTAGGGTTGTGTCCCCATAGGTCTGTTACGATAGCCACCTACCCCTGGTAGCATCGGCTGTTCAGATCGATAAATAGTATAGCGCCATCATGTGAGGGAAAGAGTTCTTACCAAGATGGAGGCCAAGTTGAGAAATTAGAAAGTTGATGCTCTTCAGTTTTGAGTCTAGTGTGAACTTTATTGTGTAATAGATCACATAAAATAACATAGTGTCATTTTATCACCGCAATAGGCACTGAGGCATTAGAAATTCACAATGGGTTGCCTTTCAAAACAGAAGAGGAATGAACAACCATGAGTGTAATTCTGAAATTGTGGAAGAACCACTGTATTGGCAAAGTCAATGTCATTTATGAGAGGTACAAGTTTAATAACTGTGTACAAATGTCATTTGACAACTACTACGTTCAGTTGCGTAAGTTATCAGCCACATGTAATTTTGGCGCGTGAGAGATGAACTGATCAGAGACCGCATATAGTTTGTGGAATTGTTGATGAGGGCTATTCCATGTCAACACTCGAGATGTGCACCGCAGCATGTCATGGATTTTTTTCTTTTTTGGTGTGATGATAGATATTGATGAGAAATGAAAATCCTGAAATTTTTAGCTTCATACCACCGTTCGTTTTCCCGCAGGAGCATTCAGAAATTTACAGGGGTCACCATCACAATGCTGTTTGATGCAAAAGACAATTTTGAGAGGGCCAGACACTTTGTTATTGAAACCCTCCCCAACTTTGAAATCACTATCTGGGGAATGTTTTTGGTGTAGAATTCCAAAATCTGGCATGCAAAACTGTATAGCTCCTTTACTCCTTAAGTTATTTCGGTATAAAAATGCATATCTTTCCTCTGGACCAAGTTTTGGGGGGTCAGAACTCATCAAGTAACAATATTTTGATGTCCATTTTCTTGTTAATCTTGAGTCCAACTCCAGACTTTCTATCAGTACAATGGTAAGCACATTAGGTAAGTCTTAAGTGCGTTACCTTTTAAAAAATGCCCAATTTTGCATTTTGACATATATTGGCCCCCCTGAAAATCAACGTTGACATACGACATCACCCCTCGACTTCAGATAGGTTGAATCAACATCAGCAACAGAACATTCTTGAAGAACCAGCTTGGTGTCTTGATGTCTCATTGTTTCAGCACAAGACACTTTTTGCTGATATCCCCATAGAATGTATCTGGTGAGATACACTGTGCATGTACAAGGACCTCTGGGTCCCGTATACCTTTGTGTGGTAACTTTGAGTGTGTATTTTGTTGTGAAAAAATAAGACACCAAGCTAGTTCTTTCAGAAAGTTGTTTAATATACATCTCACAATATCGTGAATAGAGGGTGGTGACTATGTCAAAATGGTTTTCCCCAGGGGGGTCACAATGTGGTCAAAAAAGTACAATTACCATTTCAAGATGCTGTACCTCACTTATTACTTTCTCTAATGATTCCATAATTGTATTGGTTTAAAGTTCTACTATGTAACTCTATTGACCAAAGATGGACAGTAAAAATGGTCTTACTTTTGGAGTTATGACCCCCCAGACCTGACCCAGAATGAACAAAGCACCTATTTAGGACTCATTAACTCTAAAAGTAAACACCCTATGATCTTCATGATGCCAGATTTGAATTCTACACCAAATATTACTTTATATAGTGATTTTCAAAATTGTGGAGGGCTCCATTACTAATCGTGACCCTTCACATAGTCTAGAATCACATATGCCGGCACTTTTGAATGGTGACCCCCCTAAACTTCCAATTCACCTACCGTTAAAACGAAATGGATTTTAGAGCTCAAATTTCAGAATTTTCATAGGCTATTAGTCTACCACCACACTTAAAACAAAAAAAATCCATGACGTGCTGCGGTGCACATCTAGAGTGACATGGGAATGGGCATGAAAGAGTAAGGAAAAAGCTCCTAGAGGAGCCTTATTTGACTCTGCAAAGAAGTCTTGATTGCTGCAGAGCAGCAGAAGCTACCAAAACACACTTGAAAGTTATGTCGTAACGTTGTCAAATGATTCCGGACATGTTAGTCGTACTCATACAGTCCATGCAGTGGAAAGTAAAAGAAAATTTGGGTCAAAAAAATAATGCCCGGTTCCCGCATACCACTGGTGCGTGGCAAATTCTGTGGGCTTAGTCATGATTCAACAAGTCAAATTCCCGCTTTGGAAAGACATGTAAGTGAATGCAATGGTAAAAACCACTTTGCCACGCAAATGCAAAAAGCTGTACAACGTACTGAAATACATTGTAGATGTAGACTATGATAGTGATGTCTCGTCAGAGAACAAATTTTGTACCCTTGTATTGAATTGAACCACCATACATTACCAAGAGGTTCATGCACTTTCAAATGAATGTGGAAGAAAGATACCTTGTGGGCAAGCAGTTACGGGGAAGATGTTGTTATGCAAGTTGACTGTGGTGCTCACTGCAATGTTATGCCAGAAAGATATCTTCCTCCTGACTGTATCATCACCAGTACCAATATGAATTGTCAATTTGTCATTGTATAACAAGGATACATGGACATACAAGTCCTTTGTCAAGTTAAATCTTAGAAATCCAAAGAACCAACAGAAATATTTGGTCCATTTGCAGTTGTCAAAGGTCAAAAGTCAATGTTTTACCGTTGATTGGGCAAAAACAGGTCAGCAATGGGTCTGATCAAAGTACAGCATGAAACGTACAAGGCCCAAGAGTGCAATTATGTACCAGAGAGTAACCACAAGTGCACATACATTTGAGACACAAAAT
Organism: Ophioderma brevispina; assembly: GCA_023653785.1. NCBI lineage: Eukaryota > Metazoa > Echinodermata > Ophiuroidea > Amphilepidida > Ophiodermatidae > Ophioderma > Ophioderma brevispina. The sequence goes on from JAMKCH010088444.1 coordinate 36,494, forward strand.
CATAACCAATACAAAATCACACCAGTGTCCAAACAAGTGTAAATGAACGTACAGGCAACAAGCCAGAGATTGGCTAATTATAACATGTACATGCAGTGCAGAGCTGTATGTGAAAACTGTCCACAGCATACAGTGAAAAGCATGCAAGCATACGGTGAAAATCATGCAAGCATACAGGTGAAAATGCATTCACGCAAGCAAAAAAAAAAAAAAACAAAACATTAAAATGCACGCAAGCATACAGGTGAAAATGCACGTCAACATACAGGTGAAAATGCCGCACTCATACAGTGAAAATGCACGCAATCATACAGTGAAAATGCACGCAAGCATACATTTGAAAATACACTCAAGAACCGGTTGAAATGCACCACTCATACAGGAGATAGTGGCAAGCCGCATACAGGTGAAAAAATGGCACAGACATTTCCTCGGAAATGCACAATACAACTTCGGATAAAAATCACTCACCCAAGTGTTGCTACTGTCCTTATATACAAATCATCGACAGTGATTTGGCAAAAAAAATAGGCTTAACTAAACAAATATACTTTACTATTTGCTTTCCCATATTGAGTATGATGGCGCTAGTAATTGCGCTGCTGTCGTCACTGTTGTGAACTATACCATTTATAATATGGAAGAATTTCCCCTGAATTTTGTATCTCAGAATTAAATTATGAATTTAAGCATCTATTTTGATAAAAGACCTTCTCAGTAAGTGTGTGCTTGTTTTATGAGCGAGGGTAATATGAAACAATTTTATTAGCTCCGAATATTTGCTAAACCTTTTTTCTTCTTCGGATCCTATTCATTTACACTGCTACGGGGTATTGTATACATAAGTTCTTCCTACCATGATGCGAGTACACTCAAATAAAACCATTCCTCACGTAGAAGTTCCTTTAACTGAGGTCAGTGCATCTCGGGCTTATGACACTAAGCCAAGTCGGAGGAACTGTGTACAATGCCCATAGACGATTTTGATATCGATAGTGATAGCGCCACCAATTTCGATAAGCTAATAACCTAATTTAGCTAATAATTTTGCAGAGTGACGTGTGCCGGAGATTACGTCGCCCCCACCGCCAAGTAGTGGTTTCTGTACCGCAACCCTAGGGTTGTGTCCCCATAGGTCCCACTGTTAACGATAGCCACCTACCCACCCCTGGTAGCATCGGCTGTCAGATCTATAAATAGTATAGCGCATCATGTGAGGGAAAGAGTTCTTACCAAGATGGAGGCCAAGTTGAGAAATAGAAAGTGATGCTCTTCCAGTTTTTGAGTCTATGTGACTTTTGTGGGAATAGATCACATAAAATAACATGGTGTAAAATCGGAAAGATACCTTCGCCGCTATAACGACCGATCGAGCATGTTGACATCCGCAGTACTGTGATTGTGCCAATTCGCTGGAAAGTCGCAACACCACAAAAAATCGCACACACAACAAATCGCAAACATTATGGACTACGTAAAAAATGTGAATACTTTTTACCCGTGCATACATGTAGTGCCAAAGCCAAGTACGCAAAATACGTGCCACATAACTTTGTTGACATTAAAAAATACAGATAAAGCGTATTATCAAAATCAGCTTTTCCTGAAGTGCTAAAACGTTGTTTAAAATACTAAAGTAAACTCTTGTGTAGACTAAAGGTAAAGTTTGAATCAATTGGTCCGCCCTGATACGTGTTCTTGTCCACAAGTGAACAACAACATCACATGATACCACCGCTCACAAAAATTTAGTGGTATGTTTAAAATGGGTACAATCGATCCTAGTGTAGTCTAGCTTGTTTGCATTGTAAATATACTACAGTTGAATTTTGCCCAATTATTTGGTACTATGGCAGATGGTGTAGAATCAGGCCGATTCTACAAATGGGTGTTAGCTGGTAGTGGCGCTAACGCCCAACTGCACAAAACTAGTGTGCCTTTGCCAAGACGTTAAGATGATCTCGTGCAATTTGAAAAGAATTGGATGTTTTCAATGCAGTCTGGGACTCATATGAAATTATCACTGGGCTTGATAAGCAGCCAGATAGAATGAGAGTTGCACATTTTAAACTCCTGCATAGCACCGAGGCATTAGAATTCACAATGGGTTCCTTTCAAAACGAAGAGGAAAGAAAAAACCATGATTGAATTCTGAACTTGTGGAAAACCACTGTATGGCAAAGTCATGTCATTTATGGATGTACAAGTTTAATAACTGTGTACAAATGTCATTTTGACAACTACTACGGTCAGTTGGCTTAAGTTACAGCCACAATGTATTTTGGGCGCGTTGAGAGATAACTGATCAGAGAACCGCATATTTTTGTGGAATTGTTTGATGAAAGATAAGGAAAAAAGCTCCTAGAGGAGCCTGATTTGACTCTGCCAAGAAGTCTTGGATTGTTGCACAGAGCAGCAGAATCTACCAAACCCCACTCTTGAAAGTTTAATTCGTAACGTTGTCAAATGATGGGCCGGACAATGTTAGTCGTATCTCCTACATCCATGCAGTTGGGAAAGTAAAAGAAAATTTGGGTCAAAAAAGAATGCCGGGTTCCCCGCAAACCAACTGGTGAGTTGCAAATTCTGTGGCTTTAAGTCATGAGTTCAACAAAGTCAAATGTCCCGCATTGGAAAGACATGTAAAGTGTGCAATGGGAAACACCACTTTGACCCAATTCAAAAAGCGTAACAAAGTACATGAAATCCATTGTAGATTTAACTAATGATAGTGATTTCTCGTCAGAGGAACAAAGTACCCTTGTAGTTGAATTAGAACCACCAACATTACCAAAGAGGTTCATGCACTTTCAAATGAATGTGAAAGAGAGATACTTGTGGTCAAGCAGTTTACGGGGAAGTACCCCTACAGATGTTGTTATGTCAAGTTGCCTGTGGGGCTAAATTGCAAATGGTTTTCCCGAAAGATATCTTCCTCCTGACTGTATCATCACACGTTACCATATGAGATGTCATTGATACAAAGGGACTACATGGACATACAAGGTCTTGGCAAGTTACATCTTAGAAATCCAAGAACCAAACAAGAACTATTTTCCATTTTGCAGTTGTCAAAGGTCAAAAGTCAATGTTACCGGTGATTGGGTCACAAACGTCACAAATGGGTCTGAATCAAAAAAAGTACACAGCATGAAAACATACAGAGGCCCAGAGGTTGCAATTAATTGTAAGTGTACCAGAGAGTAAACACACAATTGCACATACATTGAGACACAAAATCATAACAATACAAAAGCACACCAGAGTTGGGGTTCCAAACAGTGTAAATGACGTAAAGGAAACAAGCCAGAGATGCTAATGAAACATGTACATGCAGTGACAGAGCATGTAATGTGAAAGTTAGAGCAGCATACAGGTGAAATGCAACACACTCCAAGCATAAAGGTGAAAATGCACGCAAGCAATAAGGTGAAATGCATATGCAGCATACAGGTGAAAAATGCATGCACGCAAGCATACAGGTGAAAATGCACCAGCATACAGGTTAAAATCCGCAAGCATACAGTGAAAATGCACGCAAGCAATACAGGTGAAAATGCACGCAAGCATACGGGTGAAACTACATCTCAAAGATACAGGTTGAAAAGGCACGCACGCCTACAGGAGGATAGTGCAAGCACGCATACAGTTTGAAAATGGCACAAGTACATGTATCGGAAATGCACGCAGGTGAAACAAAAACGCAAGTACTGAACAAATACACAGACGTGTTTGACGGCTTGGGACATATGCCATGTATTGTTCACTTGCACACAGATCCGGAAGTGAAGCCTGTAAGTGAAATCTCCACGTAAAGTGCCCATAGCATTAACTCCAAACTGAGGATGAACTTAGAGACTTGAGGACATGGGAGTGCTGTGTAAGGTACCAGAAGCTACTGACTGGGGTCAGCTTGTCCACTAATTGTGAACCAGTGGCAAGTTCGTTAATGCAGATCCACCACCGCACCTGAACAGCCGCCTCAGAGAGAGCATATCCCTTGCCTGTTCTCGTACGATATGTTTTGCCACAGATGGCAAATGTGAGGGTATTCGAAAGGCAGATTTAAAGGAGGGTTTTCTCCAATGTGAACCTCCTCCCTGTTGACTACGTTCAGACACCACGTGGGGACGATATCGCTGGACTAGAGTGCCATTTGGTATTAGCCCTGCACCAAGAGATATTCCAACAGAGACTTGACCAGAACCTCGAAGGCCTGAATGGGATTTTACGATAGCATCGACATTCTCATCACGGGAAGTGGAAGCACAGATTAGGAGGCGGCGCGAGACCATATTGAACTTACGTAACCTTTCTGGGAGAGATGTCGTAATTAATCGAAATATCCGGCTAAATTCTGACAAGTTTGACTTCAAGTGCTAGGAAGTACAGTTAAATGTGGTCATTTTTGACCTCGCATGACTTCAAGTGGATCCTAGCAAAGTTGAAGCGGTCTGTAAGTTGGAACCCCCGTGGATGTCGCTGTAATACAAAGATTGTCGAATGACAAATACCTCTCAAAGTTCCTACCAGATCTCGTCCGAACTAAGCGAACCACTAGAAAGAGAACCTTAACACATAAGATGTTGGTCGTGGAAAGAGGAACAGACCCGAGCATTCGAAGCTATCAAAGAGCGTGTTTTTACATCAGCTTCTTGTACTCAAATACTTTGATATCCACCAGACAGAAACAGAGGGTCAGGTGATCATCAAACTCGACTAGGATTTTTGCTTTAATGCAAGACGGTCAGTCCGGTAACCTATTCAGTAGGGCACGACGCCAGGTCGGTGGAAGTCTGACAACACAGCCCTAAAGGATGAAAATGAGTACAGACTTTTTCTATTGATAGATTTTAGTACATTAGAACCTAAACACAATAATTTTTTTGGAGGTTGTGCAAAATTTTGTTACAGTGCCATTTTTGAAATCCAATATGCTCTACCCATGTCCCAAATCACGAAAATCCCTTAAGTAATTTCCGAAGAGACAAATCTCTCCCCCCCCTCGGTACTCTCCGGTTTTTAAGCACAAGAAAGTGTTAGTAAATGTAATTTTTTCATTACCAATTGTCCACAAAAAAAATCCAATCCAATAAGCAAACTGACGTCCGGGGCTGACTCGTCAACGGTCGCGGCCGGCAAATCCACGTCAGCCCGACGTTGTGAAAACTGTGCGGAAATGGTCGGATATCTGGTCGGCAACCAACGTCAAGCTGACCTTGGGAAAACGGTGGGGAAAATGGGCGTTTGATGGTCAGCAAACCAAAGTCAGCCCGAGTTGGAAACGGGGGGAAGTGGTCGTTAGATGGTCGGCAAACCGACGTCAAGCCGACGTTGGGAAAACAGTGGGGGAAATGGTCGTTGGATGGTCGGGGCAACCAACATAAGCAGCCGCTTGGGAAAAAAAAAGTGGGGAAATGGTCGTTGGATGGTCGGACAAGCAACGTGTGATGGGGAGAAGTTGGGAACATGTGGGGGAACTGGTCTTTTGTTCGGCAGGCCAAAGTTGGGCCGATGTTGGGATGGAAAATGTGGAGTGAAAGGTCGCGTTTTATGGTGGTAAGCCAACGTCGGGGGGAGTTGGGGAAAAATGGTGGAGGGGGGAAACTGGTCGTTTTGTGGCCGAAGGCCAACGGGGGCAATATGCTGTCCCGCAGACTATAATTAGCTAAATATTCTAAATTAGGTCTTATAAGAAATTAGTAGGCCTCTAGCCAAAACGGACAGCGCTTTCAGCAAAAATATTTGCCTATGCTAGCAAACATTGTGCGGTAAATACAAACATATGGCATTGCGTGGACTATATGTTCGATTTTGTGCACTTGTTTTCAACGTGATACAGGGATTCCTTGAGCGTTTCGGGGTTTTTTTTTCACCTCTGTGACGCTCTGTGACGTATTCGCCATTTTTATGGTCTTTAGGTCTTCACTTAGTGTGTGTTTCTATACTTTTGAAGCTTTTTTTATTACAATTGATATTATGACAGAAAGCCACAATACTGGGACCGAACCGACCACAGGGGAAAAATAATTTTATTAATGTGCTAATGTTAACTAGTTTAACTTTTCCATAGGCACCCCTACTTTCAATTTAAGGTGAAAAAATAAAATTTTTCCCTTAATTATTTCCACGATACCATATTAGTTTGAGAATACATTGGGACCGTTATAGGAAAATGTGTAACATTTTTTTTTAAAATTAGAACAAAGATTGCAGATTGGTCGACTATGGCTGTAATACTACAAATAGAGCAAGTTTACATGCGTAAAATAATATGTATTTATATACATTCGGTAAAACAAACACTACATACTGCTATGTGACATGCGAAACCAGGACGGACATGCGAAAAATGAATGGTAACATAGCATCTCCTCGCCCTTGTGTCACTTTTAACCAAATTAGTCTATAGTTGCCATGGTGAAAACTGCCATATTTTGGTATCTGCTATAAGACTGCACAAATATCATAAACATTACATCCCCCATTGGCCATCAAAATGAAATAACTTTTAGCAGGCCACCGCCCAATTTCTGTCACGATTAAACACCTTCCGTCAAATTTTAGTACGTTGGCGTTAATACGACGATCGACATTTTGATAGCGCCATGCAGCGCTCGCGCAGGATTTTTATTTGTGTATCATTTTTGCAACAGCTCGTTGCTTTGAATCATATTGGGGGGGATAGTACAAATTATGGGGAAAATTGGTTAAACAAATCTTAAAATTGCATAGCAATGGCATAAAATGTGTAGCCAACTGCTATGCTAAACAATCTATCGCGAGCCCTGGCGCCATGCATTACCCACTGCGACAAACATCATGCACTCGTAATCTATCAGTTTTGTGTATCCATGCTCGTGAATACCACACGCACAATTACATTGAATTCTACACACACCTCAGGTTTCGTGGCCGCATAGACTGCAGCAAACCAAGAGCTAAAGATAGTTGCCTAAAATTACAAACAAAAAAACAACTAAAAATACTAAATTTATAAAAAAAAGTAAACAGTCTTATTAAATTTTGCACTGCCGTTACATGACTGACCACCAACCATGATGGAAATTGATAGAAATGTGATCGATCTCGAGACTGGGTCTGTTTGTTCCCGCGAGATTTGAAAAAATGCTATGATTATTGGCGAAATATTGACGGAGGTAACAATAGCAAACAAATTATTTAGTTCTTTTTTACATACCATATTCATATTTTTTTGTTTTAAGTTCTCCAAATTGATTGTCCACTTAACAGAAAACCATAAAGGCAACTGATAAACTTATTTGACGTTATTCCCAAGTGCTAATAAATATTGCTATCGTACTTGGCGTACATGACGATGACATAACACTATAGCACTGTCTGTTTCTCGCCCTCCAGAAAACCATGGTATGACGTTTCCACCCAAAAACAAATTATGTAAATCATGGACCAATATGTAATTAAACATGAAGTTGTAAATCAACAATAATGGAATGCCTTTAAAAATATGCTTAGATCATTGTTAGAACATCATTTTTGATGTAGATTTTTTTTCCGTCAAAATTGACGGAAATATTTAAGTAATGTTCTGAAAACTTGTCAAAGTGTTTGAGACCCATTCACATTATCTTCACTATATGTATACATGTATATAACATATAACCAGTAAATTAGGGAATTTGTAATTTAGTAAAAATATGTGACATGTAAGAAAAATTGCTAATGTTAATGGTACCCATTATTG